>JAKWBI020000460.1:0-39209 GCA_022664585.2 Zalerion maritima
AAAATAATTATATTTATAAAGGGTATAAAAAACGGAATACTATATTTAATTTTATTATTTAATATTATTATTAAAAAAAATAATAGAAATAGGTATAAGAAATATTAAAAACTTGCCCAATTTATTAAAAGCGAAACCCTTAAAGATTTAAAATACCGTTAAAAATTTTTAATTTTATTTTAACCCCCTTTTTTAAGGTTTCGCTTAATATTTTCTGGATACCATTAAAAAAAGGGTATATTTATATTATATAGGCCAAATATAATTTAATAAAATGGATTAAAGGGCGACCATTATAAAAGCCACCGTAAAATAAATGGCCAATTTTATTTGGTAAAATATAATTAATAAATATAGAATATATGGGAAATTGGTAATTAATAAAGGACCGGAAAACCGAGGGTTTTTGGATAAGTTTATAAAGCAAATAAGGCTGGCCAAAATTACGGTATCGGCGTATAATTTATAATTATAAGGGGGAATAAAATACCACCATTTAAACACCAGGGATATATAATTAAAATTAAGCGGTAATTAAATTAATGCGTACCCAGGGGTATTAATGGTATAAAAAATTATAATAAACCAAATTATAGGATTCTTCCTATACGCATTATTATACGGTTAAAGAATGGTCACCCCCATTAAAATAACGCTCCCTATTTAAAAAATAATTAATTAAAAAGGTAATATACCGTACTCGGATTTTTTAGCGGAAAAAAATCGGGCAATAAAACGAAAAAAAACGGACTTGGCGGAGGCAGCCCGAATCTTATAATGGAATAAGGAAGCCCGGGCCAAATATATAAATAAAAAGAATAACGGGAAAATAAGGAAAATCCCATTAAAAAAAGGGGATTTAATATTATAATAAATATTAATTATAAGGGTTAGGAGTATAAAGGATAAGCAAAACCCTCGATAAATAAAACCCTATATTATTTATAAGCTTTCGAATAAAGGAAGAACGGTGCAGCTTTAAAAGCCTTATAAAGGAAGCCCTCCCTTTAAGCGTATAATCGGAAATAATAAGGTTAAAAAATTTATTTAAAAAAACGGATGGTAGAATAAGCCGGCAGGAATTAATAATAATACTTGGAAAAAATGGGAACCTTATTTAAAATAAAATAATAAATTAAAAAAGGATTATATAGGATTAAGCAATAAGGAGGATGGCTTAAAAGGCCATATCGGGGATAATATATTAAAAGGTTTAAATAAAAACCAACGCCGAACGGTAATATTTTATAATAACGATTAAAAAGAAAAAAACAATTTAACCGAACGTATTATTATAATATTACGGCCAAAAAAACCACGTAATATAAAAAAATTAAAAAATAAAAAGCGGGAATCGGGGAAAATACCTTTTTTAAAAACGATAAAAAAAATATAATTTTAAATTCTAATAATAACCACGGAAAAATTCGGTAATATTCCTTTTATAAAAGAATAAGGTTATATAATATTACAAGACCTTTAAAGGAATTACCATATAAAAAGAAATTTTCCTTTTTTTATATCCCCTCCCTTAAATAATAATAAGCCCCAATTAATTTAAAACCAAATATTATAAAAAAACCCAATAAAAACCATATACCTAAAGCTTTATTAATAACCCAAGGTATATATACGTATATAAAAAAAAAACCATATCCCTTTATTTAAAAGTTTAAAAAGGAATATTTTTACGCTTTTTTTTTTCCCGTTCTTATATTATACCAAATAACCTTATCCTAAACCATTTATAAATAATAATTAAAAATAACTTCCTAATTTTAAAAAAAAATCACCCGTTTAAATTTTAATTTATTCGTTTAATTTACGGAAAAAAAAGGGCGGGATCCCTATTTAAAGGGTTATACGTAAAAGTAAAAATTCCTTTATAGGAAAAACTTAATTTTTTATATTAAAGGATATTATTAAATAATCCTATATATTATAATTTTTATTTTGGTAATAATAAAAGGATTAATCGCGGGATAAAAAAATCATGGTTTAATTTTAAAAAATTTATAATATTCCCCATTCCTTATAAAAGCGTAAACCCTCGCAACGAGCAGAAGCCTAAAAGGCCGCCGCGCCATTACCATTATTTTTTTTAGAAATTTTACCTCGGCCACCCTTTCGATTATAAGCGCCAAAAGAATTAAACCCTTATACCGGTTATATAAAAGGCCTAATTAGGCCGGGAATATTTTTAACCCCCAAATTTAAAACGTTTATAACCTTTAAAAAATTAAGGCCCCCGAAAATAATTTTAAAATAATTCTCCTAATATTTAATATTTTACTTTTATATTATATTATTAAATAATTTTTTAATACGGAACTTTTTATAAGGGGTATAACCATTATAAAAAGGATCGGAGTTTAAAATTAATATAAATTTTTTAAGGCCTTTATTTTTAATTATATAAACCTTACCGAATTAAAGGTAATTACCATATTTATTCCCGGTATACCTAGGAACGGAAATATATTTAAAAAAGGGGAATATATAATAAATAAAAATATTAAACTTTTAGCCCTAAAAATAACTCGCCTACTCGGAGGTATAATATTTATAAGGGTATTTATTTACCACGCCCTTAAATTATACGGCTAGTATTAATTAACGATAAAAGTAAAGGGAGAAATATAAACCACCCATAATTTACCCCAGGAAACCTTTATATAAAATGGGAATAATAATAAGCCGATTAACCCTTTTATATAATATAAAGGCCAGGCTGGTAATTTTAAAAAGGATTTTAAACATATCCAGGTTAATATACATGGCCATATAAATATAATTTAAAGAAGGGTTCCTAAATAGGCCAAATTAAAAGTAATAAAGAATATTTTAAAAAAACAATAATAATTAATCCTGCTTAGCCTTAAAAGGTAAAAATAAAAAGGGTGCGAAGGTGGAATAAACCTTATAAATAAAATTAAAAACCGGCTTAAACCGGGTCCTTTTAATAAGGCTCGAAAATAACCTTGGCGAAAAAATATTAAATTAAAAAATTTAAACGGTATCGTACTTAAAAGGCATTTTAATTTTAAAAACCGCAACCGTACACTGGGGTGGTTAATTTAGGGGGATTAAACTAAAGGAAAAAATAAAAAAGGACCTTTTAAATAAACCCTAAAAAAAAAGGCCCGGGCTGGTTTATTATATAAGGTTAAATTAATAAAAGGTATAAAATAATAAGGGAAAAAAAGGGAGCCGAGCAAAACTATTAAAATTAATAATTAAATTTTAAAGCACCCGATTAATACGGCCTCGCGGTTTAACCGGCGAAAAAAAAGGAGTAAAAATAATTACCAGGGAAATTAAAATTAAATAATCTTATATAAAATTAATAATTTAGAAAAAATATACCTGGAAAAGGGCTTTGGGTAATAATAAAAATAGCGTTAATTAAAAGGGCCGCCTAATTATAAATAAAACGTTTAATAATTTAAGTGCGGTTTTTTATAATATAAGCCCCGGGCCTTTTTATAAAAAAAGAAAAAGTATAAGGGCAAGGGAAAATAAAGGTTATATAATAAGGTATAAGAAAAAAAAAGGCTAATTTATAAATATAATAAGTTTAAAAAAACCAGGAGGCCTATTGGCCGCTGGTAAACGCCAAATAAAAGCTAAAAAATTAGGAAGCCCCTTATAAACCTCCTTATTATTACTTTGGTTTAAATGGGATATATTTTAAAAGGATTAGGGAATAGATTAAAAAAAGGGGGTAATAAAGGGAGCAAATATTTAAGCGAAAAAGGGCTTGGAAAAAGGGAAAAAAGCAAGGAATATATAAAGAAAAAAGCATTATAGGGAGAAAAAAGGCACCGATAAAAAGTATATAAAAGGAAGGATTATCGAAGATATAAGAGGAAAAAAAGGGAGAGAAATTAGGCCAAAATATTTATATAATTATTCGATTAAAAATGGGAGGCCCGTTAATAATTATAAAAGTTATAAAAATTATAAGGGTAATAAGATAAAAGGGTAATAATAAGAACGCTCGAGAAAATACCTATTTACCTAAAAAAATACCACCGTTTATTTAAAACCCGCCAATATATTTAAACCCTATAAGTATAAATACCCCCTTTTTTCCCCCTATATTTCCTCAATTTCTTTTAACCATACCATCTCCTAACCTTAAATCATTATAATATAATCCTATTTAGCTTATTTTTTATTTTAATTTAACTCTTTAATTTTAAAATTCCCTTACCCTTTAAAAGCTTATATTACCCTTAGCCCAACCCCCGGTATTTGGTACCTTTTTAACCCTTTTAACCTAAAAACTTTAATCCAAATATACCTTTTATTTCCTATTATTATTTAATAAAGTAAAAAAGCCCTAAACAGTATTATTTTAATAATAGGAGATTATACCTTTAAAAGATTAAGGCTAAATAATAAAACCAATATTTAAATATTTAAATATTAATCGGAGTTTTTATTTAAATTATCCTAAAAGGTAATTCTTTATATAAAAGCCCTTATTAAACATTAGCGCTTATACAAAAACCAGGCCCGTTAAAAAGGGCTAATCCCCTCGTATATTTTATATATGGATAATTTAAAGCTTAAAGAAATTACCCAAAGGAATATAAGCGTAATTATTAGGAATATGCTTAACCCTATCGACCGTTATAAAAACGACCGCTTCCGCCAACGGCTTTAAAGGCCCATTACCATTAAAGCGTTTTTTATAAATATTTAAATATATATATATAACGCTATTAAGTTATTAAAATACAATTAACCTTTTTTTTATTAATAATTAATTCCCTATAAGGATTACCTCGAAATATATAATGGGGTAAATAATTTTAGGTTTATAATTACGGACTTTAAACCTTTAAAGGGGCCTAAAAATATGCCAATTATTAAAGATTAGGCGGCCCTTATAATTCCCTTATAATACCCGTTTTTTAAAAATTACGATTTATTTAATATAATAAAGGCAGGGGTTAATCCTATAATAAAAGGGTAAAAAGACCCGCGAATAATTTTTATCCAAAATTGCCTAAGGGGTATAATACTTATTATATTTATATTAAAAAATATAAGAGAGGACTTTAAAAGGTATACGTAAAAGGCTTATATAAGGTTTTCGGTAATACTTTAAAATAAAACCAATAAGGGTATATTTAAAAAATACGGCCTCCGGCCTAAGGTCCTTTTTATAATAATTATTTTCGTATAAATTAACCCCTTTTATTAATCTTAGCATTTTATGATATTAAAAACGCTTAGGATTATAATTTATAAGCAGAAAATAATGTGGATTTATACGCGAATAAAAAGGGAGGTTTATATTAATAAAAAGGCCCTTATATTTTAAAAGTTAAAAGATAATGGAAAAAGGCTCTGGTACCGCCTTTAAAAGCTAAAATTAGGCATAAGGGGAAAAGGGAAAAAAAACCATATATTATATTCTTTTAGGCCACCGCCCAATAATTATATAAGGTATTTTTTAAATTAGGTAAAGGTATTTTATATAAATTATTTAAGGTTTATAATGGGCCCTAATTTATTAAGGAACCTCCTTAAAGTAGGATAATTATAAGGGGAAATTAATATTATTATTCGGTATAAGGCTTTTTTATATATAATAACGGGGGGTAATAATCCCCAGGGTTATTTGGTTAATAATAAAAAGTAATAAAGCCTAAATATAAATATAAATATTACCGGGATATATTCCTATATATTTAATATTTATATAGGCCTTAGGCCTTTTTTTATACGCCCTAAGCTCCTTAATATTAGGGTAAATTTTATAACTCGCAAGAGGGTAAACCCGTTTAATTTTTATACGGAGAATTAAAAGAATATAATAAAGTTAAAATTGGGAAATAATATAAATTCGGACTTTATTTATATAATTAATCCTGTATACCGAAAGCGGAGGGGCCAGGTGGCCTTAAAAAAAAAGGGGGCAATAACCGCCCTTATAAATCTCTTAGGGGAGAATATATATTACCGGGATAAAAGCCTAATTTATTAAAATTATTTAAACTATTATTACGCACCCCTTTCCTTTCTTTTTTACCCTTCGCATGTTTTATTATACGCGCACCCCTTATTAATTATTAATTATTATTCTTATCCTTACCCTTAAAAATAACCTTATTTTCCCCACGTATAATTTTTACCCTTAAATAATTACCATAACCCTAATTCCCTATATATATTAATTAATACTGGTGGGTATATAAAAAATAATATAGGCCGCTTTTTAATATTAAGGTAAATAATAATTTCGAAATATTTAAAAAGGAGATTATTAAGGAACCCTTATACCGTTTATTAATAAAAAAAAAGGCCCACCGGCCGGAAAACCCCAAATTTTAATTTATTTAATGCCATTTACCCTATCCCGGATTTAATATATAACCTACCTATACCGAAAACTTTCCGGGATGGGTTATTATTAAAAGGAATATTAAGCAAAAGGCTGCGGAGGAGAAGAAAAGAAAGGAAATTTAAAAAAGAAAGGCGGCGAAAGCGAAAAATACGGCCTACAATATTAAGCATGGCTAGCGCCGCCGATTTAAAAGGATTAAAAGGGCTCCTTAAGCTCGATTGGCTCCTAATAATATAAAAATAGGGAATAAGTATTTCATTTTTTATTTTATAAATTATTTAAAATAAAGCTTAAATACCATTAATTAAAATAAACACTCCGGGGAAAATAAAGGTTAAGGTATAATAAAATTTATAAAAATAAAACTATATAGCCCTATTTAATTATAATAAAATAAAAAAGGGAACCGGTAATTATTATAAAAAAATAATTAATAATATATAAAGGGTAAGAAAACGGATAAATTAATAATATTAATAAAAACCAGGAAACTTTTTTTAAAGTTTTTCGAACCGCGGGGCGTGGTCTTTTATTATAAATTAATAAAATATAATGGTACCGGAAATATTCCCCGCTATATTTATACCAAAAACCGGCGCCCGGCGCCATTATTTAAATAATTAATTTAAAGCCCTAAAATAATCCTGTACAGGATTATATAAAAAGCCAGAAGAACCCCCGGGATTTATGGGACTTTTGGGAGGGCAATAAACCATGGCGGCAAAAACTTAATTATAAAAATATAATTATTATTTAATATATTATATTTTCCCCTAATTATTATATTATCGTTTAAAAATAATCCTGTATAAAACTATTTTATATTTTCTAAAATATTGCCGCTCCTAAATAGGCAACTGGAGGTCTAACCAAACCAAACAGCTTAGTTTTAAACACCGACCATACAGCAAGGTTATCAGACCTACTCCCAGCTACAATATATAAATATTAATATAAACGGGTATTTTTAATATTATTTTTATTATCCCGTCCCGAATCTTTTATATTTAATAATATTAAGCAAACCATAATGCGAAAAAAAGTAATCGTATATAAACCGGTAAAAAAGCGGATTTATATTAAAAGTGTAAACCTTTTTATAAGGGAAAAGGGGTCGAGGGGTACCGTTTTAGCGGATATATAATTGGTTAATATTACCGCCCTACGTACCATAATATATAAAATAAAAGCGAACGATTTAATATTATTCGCAATATCCGTATATAATATTAATAAATAATTAAAGGTATTAATAATTAAACCATTCCGGCCACCCGATAAATTAAAAGGGCTGGAAAACCTATTCGAACCCGATAAAAAATAAGCATTACCACTCCACTGCGATTCCGTAAACCACGCAATAAAATTAATAAAAAATGCCAAAAAAAAGAACCCGTAAATATTATAAGGTCCGATTTACGGTATATCAAGGGAGAAATTATTAATCCTATGAAAAACCTTAACGGAATTATTTAATAAGGGTTATATAAGGGCCAGCAGTTTTCCCGTACGCGCCCCGGTATTTTTTATTAAAAAACCGGGGGGCGGGTTATATTTTTATTACGATTATAAGGGATTAAATACGGTTATATATTAGGACCGTTATCCCTTACCGCTTATTTATAAATTATTACGGATTTTAATTAAGGCGCGTTGGTTTACCAAGGTAAATATTAAAACCGCCTATTATAAGCTGCGTATTTACTACGGGAATAAATAAAAAATAATATTCGAAATTTATTTTGGCCTATATAAATAAACGGTAACCCCGTTCGGCCTTAATGGCGCGGGAGTATTATTTTAATAATATATTAATAAAATATTATATAAATTTCTCGATATATTTTATACGGCGTATATAAATAATATGCTGGTTTATTTAAACGGTATAAAATAAAACCATATATTAAAGGTCCGCCAAATTATAAAAAAACTCCGTAATATAGGCCTTTAATTAAACCCAGCTAAATGTATTTTTATAATAAAAAAAGTAATATATTTTGGGTTTATTATAATAATAAAAAAAGGAATATACGCCGATCCGGAGAAATTACGGGCTATATATAAATAAAAAAAGCCTATAACCGTAAAAAAGGTCCGCGGTTTTTTAGGCTTCGCTAATTTTTATAAAAAATTTATTAACCAGTTTTTTAATTTAGAATTCCCGCTTTCCGCCCTTTTTAAAAAGGGAAAAGGGTTTTATTAGGGCCTTATCGAATCCGAAGTATTTTAACGATTAAAAAGGGCATTTATGGCCCCCCCGGTATTGGCGTAATTTAACCCGGCGGCGGAAACGGTCCTGAAAATTAATAATTCGGGGTGGGTAATAGGCTTTTACTTTTTTTAATAAAGCGAAGCGGGAACGCTGCGCCCCGTGGCCTTTTTTTCCTAATAATTAATACCCGCCGAATATAATTATAATATTTATAATGAAAAATTCCTAATTATAATAAAAAGTATAAAAATATGGGATGTAAAATTTTGTAATATGGCCGGCGCGTTCCGGGTACGCTTAAATTATAATAATTTACGGTATTTTATAATTAAAAGGCGTTTATTAAAACGCCAGGTCCGCTGGTAAAAATAAATATATTAGTACCGTTTTTAATTAAAGTTTTACCCCGGCCGGTTATTTTTGGCGCCCGATATATTATTACGGCGGGACCAGAATATACCGAAGGGGGAGGAAAATAAACGCCTTACCGGCCGCAATTTTTAATTGGTTTAAAACGATTAATTACCGGCGGCCATATATAATATAGGGGCCTTTTTAAGCCCGCCATTCGAGGACACCGAGCTTTAAAAATTATAATCCGTAATAGTATAATATAATAATTAATATAAAATTATACGGAAAATAATTAAAAAACGGGAATAAGCGTTTCTTTTAAATATAAAAACGAAGGTTTTTATTATAAAATATTCCCTCGGACCCGAGGAATATTTATATTTTAGGGATCGACGCTAAATATTAATATGGGAGTAATTATAAACCGCCCTTATTTAACGGGCTTACGATTTTATAATTACCGGCCACCCGGAACGCAACGGAATAATAATAATATTATTTTATAATTATTTTTGGCCGGGTATAATCCGTATAATATACCGTTTTATATATAATTATAATATATACGGTAGGATTATTATATAAAGAAACCAAAAAAAGGGTTTATTAAAACTATTTTTAATGGCGGACCGTTTTTAAAGCAATATATTCGTGGAGTTTATAATAAACCTTCCCGCCGCGAACCCGTATAACCCCCATTTTTTAATAATAATTACCGACCGCCTTTATAAAGGTATAATTTTAAAAACCATAATATTTATAATGGCGGAGGTATATACCGAAAGGTTTATATAATACTTTTGGTGTTTTACGGTTTCCCTAAAACAATTATAAATAATAAAAGGTCAAATTAAATGGGTGGCTTTTAATAATACTTATATAAATTAATAGGTATAATATAACAGTTATTAATCGCGTTTTACCCCTAAACCGACGGCGCGACCGAATAAGCAAACCAGGAGGTTTAGTATTTTTTGCGAATATTTATATTAATAAAATAATTAAACTGGTCCGGGCTTTTACCGGTAATATAATTAATTATTATTAATCGCGATTTATTATTAATCGGCCTTAATTAATTTTTTATTACGCACGGGTATTATATAATACTTATAACAAAGCGTAATAATTTAAGGCCCTCCCAGAAAATACCGCGGGGATGCGTAAAATAATTCCTGGAACGGTTAAAGGAGGCCACCGAATAAGTAAAGGCGGCGGCAGCGGCCATATAATAATAATACAAGAATATAGCGAATAAATACCGCTTTCCCGTAAAAAGGTTCGAGGTAAATAATAAGGTATGGTTTTCCCTGCATAATATAACCACCGCGCGGCCTTTGCGGAAATTAAATTGGCTTTACGCTAAGTATATAATCACGGGGGTAATAAACTTATATATAATGGAATTAAATACACCCTTAAATATTTATCCCTATTTTTATATTAATCTTTTATAACGGGCCAATAACGACCCCTTACCGTTTTAAACCCAGGATAATATATAACCATTATTAATCCAGGGTAATAAATTAGGGGAAAAGGAATAATATATAAAGGAGATTTTTAAAGTACGAATATAAAAACGGGGTCGCGGCGCCATTAAATAAATATTGGTAAAATAATAAGGTTAGGCGGAATTAATTTAAAAGCCATTAGCCTAAATTATAAAAACAATAGCGCTAAACCGTTATAAAGAATATTTTGGCGATACGGTAATTTATAATGGCCCTATATAAGCGAAATTACGCATAAAACGAATTATAATAATATAATAGGAAGCGCGAAGCGTAATAATAAGGTAAAAGTTAAATAAATAAACGGGGTATTTCCCCCCGGCGTTTAATATACCAAAGGTATAATATAAAAAAGAAAAAAAAAGAAAGGAAAAAGAAATATTATAAATAAAAGGGGGGCGGGTATTAATAAGGATTAAGCGGTCCCGTAACAGGCCCATATAATAATAAGTTACCGTTTAATATTAACCGTAAAAACCTAAACCGCTGGGCCTATTTCCAATTTTACACTATCGTTAAAATTAACGGAATCGTCGCGAAATAATTAAGTATATTACCCGGGGGGCGAAATAATATTAATAAGCGGTAATAAGGGAGCGGGGAATTAGGGGGAAAATTAATAATGGTCCCTTAACGGATACGGGGCGAAGGCCAAATATACGCGGTTTTATAAAAAAGCGAGCAATTTTTTATTAATAATAATAAGCCTTCCATTAAATTTTATAAAAAAAATTACCTATTTAATTATAAGTATTATATTAATTATAGGCGCGGCTGGCGTGGCCGGCGTTAAATTAATATAATACCCCGTATTAATATAACGAATAATTTTATTTTTAAATTAACGGTAAACCTAATCTCGGAATTAATAATAATATATATATAGCGGAACCGGAGCGGATTTACGGTAAAAATATTACGCGGATTATTAGTTTTAATAACGGTAACCAGGGTAATAATGGTAATTTTAATATTAAAAATATTAAAATATTAACGGACCGGATTAATAGCGAATTCCCGGCGGAAAGGGGACCTTATAAATGTTTTTTAATATATATAATATTATAAGTATAATTCCCTTTAAAATACGAAAAATAAGCGATATCTTATTTTATAAATTAATACCGGATTAACCGCGACCCATTAAAATGGCCAAAAGGGTTTTTACCGGATTAATTATAATAATAATAGGTAGTATTATTAATAATACGGCGAATATAAACCTTATATGGTTTATTACGTTTGGCTTTAATAATAATATTTTATTTTAATTAACCTTAAAAATGCAGTAATTACATACCGGGAAAAGGTAATATACCCGGGTAATTTTAATTTTTTTGGTAAAATTAATATATATAATAAGGGCCTTGCATTATTTATAATGGGTTAATAATACCCCGTAGGCGGAATAAAAAAAGGGCCATATATTTTAATAATAATAAATGTACGGGTAATAATATTTTTACAAGCCGCCGGTTTTATAATACCGCCGCCCCGGGGGGGAGAGCCGCGCGGCGCCGGAAAGGCCGGCGCGAAGCCTTTATTATTATAAGTTTAAAAGTTTTTAAGGGAAAGTATTATACCGGTATTAACCACCGTTTATATAATAGGTCCGAAGCGAAAAAAAAACCGTGGGAATTTATTAATAAAATTTTAAATTAAATCTGGCCGGGAGGAATCCCAAATAATACTAGGTTAGCGCCCAAAGCCCGTAATGCCGCCGTTTTAAGCGTAAAATGCCCGGAAGGGTATTCGGCACCCTTTCGGGCGTCGAAAAAGGCGATAAATAAAAGGGGAAAGAAATAGGGGGGGGGGAGGTAATTTACGATTATTATTATGGTAAAGGATAGGGAAAAAATAATAGGCGGCCGAAAAGTGGCCCTTATAATATTTGTATACGGCGTTTATAACGAACGCTTTATATAGGCGGGGCCGCGGAAAATACTTAAATTACGGGCCCCGGCACGTAACCATATTATAAAGGAACGCACGTATAATATTACCGCCAAATATTAGGACGGGTAAAAAAAGGGGTAATATTATAAGCCCACCTATACCATTATTTATATATACAGCGGGCTAATCGCGGGATTAATACGTATAAAACGCTGCCCATAAACCACTCTTCCCTTTTTATATCCCTCCTCCCTTTTTTCCTTCCCCCCCCTTTCCGTAAATCGAATATACATACTATTATGGCAGTCATCGTTACTCCTTAACGTAACCTCAGCCCTTCACAGGTTAGTATTTAAAGCCCATAATACCGCCGTTTTAGGCGTAAAATGCCCGGGAAGGCGTTTAATATCTTTCCGGGTGCCAAGGGAGGTAATAAATAAAGGGGGAAGGAAATAGGGGGGGGGGGGGATTTACGGTTAATATTATATTAAAGGATAAGGACAAAATAATAGGCGGCCGAAAAATGGCCCTTATAATAGTTATATATAATATTTATAGCGAACCCTTTATATAAGCGGGGCCACGGAATACATTTAATTTACGGGCCCCGGTATATAATTATATTATAAAGGAATACACTTCCGGTATTACCGCCACGCGGCGGGACGGGTAAAAAAAGGGGTAATATTATAAGCCTATTTATACTATAATTTATATATATAACGGGCTAACCGCGGGACTAATACATATAAAACTCTTCCCATAAAGCTTTTCCCCCTTTTTTATCCCTTTTCCCACTTTTCCTTTCTCCCTTCTTATAAATCGAATATACATATTATTATAACACTTATCATCGCTCCTCGATATAATATCAGCCCTTCACACCCACGAGGATTTAATTTAATATATAGCGGCCATAAAGCCGCGTAATTACATTTAGGGTCGTATGGGAATTGGATACTGCCGCTTAAAAAGTTTTACTATAATATCGGTCCACTTTTAAAACCACGTATGGAAATCTCGTGGTTAATGCCTTAATAGTATAAAGGCTTAGGAATATAAATCTTCCGCTACATTTTCTATATATATTTTATTAAGCTTAATATACTTACGAAGGTTAAAGTATTAAGTTTATAAGGATTCGCTTAAAATATAATAAACATTCTGGCAAGGTATTATTATAATTCTTATTATCCATAGTCGAAGCTTTAAAATAAGGTTTTCTTATACCTTATAATATAGGCGCTTATAATTATAATTTATTAAAAAAACAGCTACGCCTTTTAATATTCTAGGCTGAATTCGAGGAAATTATAAGCTGGTTTAAAATAATCGCTTATTAAAATATATATTAGCGCATTATTACTTTACGTATTGGAAAGGCCAGCTAATGTTTAATGGGTACCATTAAGTCTCCCATAATAGTTTGGGTAAACCTTTATAAATTCCCCTATAACAAATTATTATAATTAGGCCTACAAGGGTTATCGAAAAGTGGTTTACCCTGCGTGGTAAGGTCGATATTAATTATAGGGAGGAATTAATGGCCCTGGTGTGGAACTGCTTATCCCAGGTCTCCCACTTAAAAGGAGTGTTTAAAATAATATTGCTTATTATAATAATAAAGGGTTAAGTTAGCGGAGTTGTATAATTAATCTTAAAAAAGGTATATTATAATTCGGCGGAATTAATTAAACTTTTAATTCTTAAATATAACAGATTAAATTAGGTTATTTATAAATGTGGTATAATAAGGTTAACTGATAGTTATAAATGTTATTATTTTATATATTAAAAGGGCATATGGGGAAGCTATTTATAATATTATCATTACCCTAATTACGCCGTACACATTTATAAATCATATATATAAATATACCTATTATATATACAATACGCGATAACGTATTTTATACCATAAAATATTAAATATGCGATAGCGTATTTAATACGCATTGGCGCCGTAAATACGCAGTGGCGCAGTTAATACGCAGTAGTGGCGTATTAAACACGCAGTAGTGGCGTATTAAACACGCAATAGTGGCGTATTAAACACGCAGTAGTGGCGTATTAAACACGCAGTGGCGTATCTGACAATTCTTAGTGGTTCATCCCAGGAAGGTTTTCCGTCGCAGTCCCGGGTAGGTCCCGTGTAGGTCGACGTTCCTTATACAGGGACTATAAAATATAATAATAGTATGGTTTTTACCGGTTTCTTTTATACCTTTATTTTAAATGGAAATGCCTATTAATTACGGTAAAGCGACCAGCCTTATATATCTATATATATATATATATATGACTAAAGGGGCGTGTTAAATATGGCACTGCGTATTTAATACACCATTATTATATATTAACTGCGCCACTGCGTATTTACGGCGCCAGTGTGTCCTAAATACGCTATCGCGTATTAAGTACATTATTGTGTAAAAGATATTATCACGTATTTAATACGTAACAGGTATATTTATATATATAACTTATAAATATATATAACGTAATAGGAGTAATAATAGCGTTATAATTAGTTTTCCCATACGCCCTTTGATTATATAATAATAATATTAACACAACCACCAGTTAACCTTATTATACTACCTTTACAAATAACATAATTTCAGCTATCATATTTAATAGTATAAGTGCAGCGGAGAATACCTCAAGCACCATTATATTTTAAAAAACCTTTTTAAACATTATCGAAGGGCGGTAACCGGACATTTAATATAAGTAAAAAAGATATAACGGTTATAAAGGTACTTGTAATTATTTATATTAAAAGCCGAAAACGTAATACATTTAATTTATTAGTTAAATTCAAGCCTGAAAATAAAATAATGGTATATTATATACAAATATAATAAAATACTGATAATTATTTCGGCTTTTAACCTTATATTAAAACATAATTATAAAAGCTTTATAATACTTTTTATATTTTATATGATTATTTATTAAGTATTATTTTATTATTTTAAGATAATAGTTAAAACGCCTTAATGTATTATGGGTCTCTAAAAGAATTGCTTTCCTTATACTTATAATTATTGTTTAAAAACTAATAACGCTTTATATAATATAAGATATTGTATATTTAATTATTTTGAAATATTATTATTTCATTCAACAGTTAAACTAATTTATTAAATAATAATTATATATTTATTATAAAATATATATCATTATGGTTAAAACCCTTTTTCAAAATCTTGAAGATTTTAAAACTTAATTTAATTTTTAACTAATCTTATATATAATAATATCGTGACTTGAAAATTATCTAATTAATTCGGTATACCGGGTATATGCATTTAGTATAATTATAACCGGGGGTATTTCCGGTACGGCTTAATTATTAATAATTAAGTTAAAGGTTTAATTATATTATATTGGTAGGTGATAAATAGGAATTCTATAAGGCCCCTTTAATTAATTCCCGCCATAATATATTAATTTCGTTTAAAAAGCAATCCTTTTATGTATGTATTAAATATTGTTTAAATTATATAAAATATAGTTAATAATGCTAATTATTCCATATAATATATTATTTACTTTAGTTTAAAAATCCAAATTGTGATAATATTCCGGCTTTTGTTTAAATCTTTCCAATATTTATAATTTGAAATAACATCACCCATTATGTATAATTGAACTACCGGCCGTTTTTAAACAAGCACGGGAATTATAAATACTTATAATATAATAAGGGGAATTAAAATACTAGTACTTGGCTTGCCGGTTTGGCCTTTTTATAAACCGAGCCGGAAAATCATGTTATTATTAATTAATATTATGTTTCTAATATAAATGAATGATTTAATTTCTTACCGTTTAATTCTGGTATATGTTAAAAGCTAAATATTAAAATATATAAAATAAGCTGTATAATGAAACTTAATATTTTATTTAAATAATGTAAGCCTGTTAAAGTGCATAAAAAGTAAAATAAATAACACGAGGAATAAGGATAACTTTAATAAATAAAATACTGAAATTTGAATGTATAAATTAAAAAAACTGGGCTTTTTATATATATAAGATTGATGGACTAAATGATATACTTTAAATATATTAAATATATTAAATAATCTGGTTATATTAATCTAAATAGTATAATAACTGAATAATGGAGGAACGGGATAATAATCGTTTAAATAGATTAGGCAAATGGTTTAAATGGCTAAATTATAGAAATTTGTCCATGTGGTCAAAATGGATTAATAGGATAAGATGGTTAAATTGGATATGTTGTATAATATGGGTTGTATAGGTAAATTGAACATATTAAAGAAACTGTATATAAGAAATAAACAGCGCAAATATTATATAATTAATGAAGGAAATCTATTATAAATCGCAAAAGGAATATCCGGTACTTTCACGCAGGATGTACTATCCGCCACACATATGGTCAGAAGTGCTAATGCAATTTAAATTATCAAAAACGTTGGTATTTTGTTTTGTTTTCTTCCCTTATTATTTTATTTCTTTTTATTTTATACTGTTCTTATTTTATTTTTATTTATTCTATTCGCTTTTCATCCTTTATATTTTACTCGTGCCTTTTCTACTTACTTTATTCGTTTATTAAATCACTTCTTTTATTATTATTTATTTCCCTCCCTTATTATTCTATTTATTTTATTTCTAGTCCTTGTATTGGCGTATTACTTTCCTTATTTACTGGCTTCCGAAGATTATTTGCCTTAATTAGATAGCTTTTTCAAAGTTTGAAAAGCGGGGCTACTGGCTGATGCGAACTCATGCACTTTAGGTTTACAGTTTTAATAAACGATAAGGGTTTAACCAATTAAACTACTATACTACAAGGCACGTTATTTAATATGGGACCTTTACTAATTTATAAACCTTCCTCCCCCCCCTCGCCCCCCCTGAATATTATATTCTTTACTATATAAAAATTGTATACATGAGCGGATTAAAATTCATTAGCAATTTCTATTAATGTGTGTATAAACTCGGAGAAATAACGGATTTGATTTCTTTTCAAACATCCCTTTAATCTGTGTATAATTATCGGAAAAATAAGTGTATTTAATTCCTTTTAAAATATTCCATTAATCTGTGTATAAATAACTGAGAAATAAGCGCATTTGATTTGTTTTAAAACATTCCATTAATCCATTTATAATAATGGCAAAAGTAATAAAAGACATAGTAAAAAATGGAAAAAGAAAATGAAATATGAATTAATATTCAAACGAAAATATATCCTTATTAAACTTTAGAGGTTCGTTTATTATTGAATCATTAAAATAAGTTTCTATCATTTAATAATAATTTTGTACGTTTGGTTGGAAAATGTGTAATATAAGACCGAAAGCATTTATATATATTTAAGGTGTTATAATACCCACAGCATGTTCTTTTTCCTTACCAAAATGGCAAATTATGGAAACCCCCTAATAAAATATATTCTTCAATAAGGGTTATTATACAGGGTAAGTTTTCTTAATATAAAGAAAATCTTTAAAATAATGAAAATGCCGATAAAAACAGGGATACTAAAGATGTAATATGATTAATAATTGATTAAAGTGTTCCCCGTTATAAGGTATCGCCGGTGGTGAATTTTTAAAGGTTAATAAAAACTGCCAAAAATCCTTTTAAAATTTAATAAAATAAAATAATAAAGGTTATATTTTCAAATATGCTTTTTATGATTTTTATATAACTTTAGATATTATATTAAGGTGAATGGGGGCCAGTATACTTAATTGTATAAGCCGGCGTATACTGATTAATTAATTATATAATATGTCAGTCTTTTTTCACAAAATTTGATGTTTTAAAAATCCCGCTCACAGTAAATTTTAACGGATGACTCAAAACAGCAAATAAATTTCCATATATATAATGAAATCTCCAAATAAAAGCTATAATTTGGAAGCTTCTTTTGGATAAATTATATGTATTTCCTTTATTTTATTAGGCGGATGCGGCCTGGTGCGTATGAGAGGTATGCATTTATTTAAACCATATAATAACATGATTAATCACATCGACTAACCCCACCCTGATTTGTTCCCGCCGCACGATACCATTCATAATAAATTTTAAAAATAAGGCAAAAAACCCAAATACAATAGTGAAAATATAACAACGGTTGCAATTTAAGGGAAGCGCTAAAACACCGTTTTGCTCATTATTACATATGTCTATTTATTTTATTCGGGCTAATGCGGCCTGGTGTGCATTTGCCAAAGCCATTTAATAATGTGGTTGGGCACATGATCAGCACCCCCTTATTCTTTTGCCGCCTTACGATTCCGGGCATAGTAAATTTTTGAAATTCCATAAAAAACGCAAATAAAATGGTAAACATAAATTCAAAGATGAATTGTATAGTCTAACCGTTAAGAAGCATTTTTATGAAGTTTATTTATTTTTATTATTTTTATTACGGCGGATGAGGGCAAATATTTATAATGAGCAGTGGTAAAATGCAGAGACGATTTATTATTGGTTATTGGGTCTTTAAACTACATCGGAAAAACCGCATTAAAAGTTTTTTTATTTTACTAATAAGCTTATAGCTCTTTTGTGGAGTTACTGATAAGGGGTTTTAAATATTGGAACATGATTATACTGTATATAAATGTAAAATCTCGTAGTATTGCTATTCGCCTAATTAAAAAGAACTTTACACTTTTCACCTGTTTAGCCACTTCCCTTTATAAGTTTTAATAGTCCGTTACAGGCTTAATAATTTTAAAAAGCGAATACTTTACTCGTTTACGCTGACTACGTATTCCCATTAAAATAATTAATATATTAAATAAAAGTTATATTTTTATAATTAGATCTTTACCGCCATATTTTAGTACCCTTCCAGAAGTTTAATACATACCTAGTATATTTTGGGCCTTTTTATATAATATTGTACAGGATTATTCTAGGGCTATAAACTAATTATTTAAATAATGACGCCGGGCGTAGGTCTTTGGCATATATATAACGAGGGATATTTTCGAAATCGTTAAAATGTTTAATATAAAACAATTCACGTAATTTAAAAATATGGGTTACACTTTATTTGAAAAATAAATAATTATGGATTATCCAGAAATCCGTAATATATTAAGGTATTATATCGGATATTAATCTTGGAGTAATTCCATTATATAAATTAATAATACTGTATAATTGGACAAATAATATGAAATGGAAAGAATGGTTAAAATAGTCAGAATGGTTAGGTTAGACAACGTTATTAGATTATTTAAATGGGTGAAAAGCAGTAAAGGGGTAAAAGTATTAAATGGAATAAATTATTTACAACAGATTAAGAGCATGAATTCTATAAATTTCATTAATTACATAAGCTGGATATAATGAATAAAGAGGATGAAGATAATAATTGGTTTAATTTGGTTAAATGAGATAACGTGGATAAAACTGATATACCGGTTCAAATGGGCAAACTGGGCAATGTAGATTAACATGAGGATTTCCTTAAAACGGTTAAATGAGATAATTGTTATAAATATTAAAAAGTGGTATGAATAAATAAAAAGGAAAGTTAATAAATGTAAACTTTTCAAGGTGTTTAATTTTGAAAATTATTTAAGATTCTTAGGAATACGTAGTGACCGTTAGACAGCGAAGTATTCGCTTTCTAAAATCATTGAGCCCGGGAGGGATTATTAAAACTTATAGAGGGGAATTGGCTTAAAAGTCGAAAAGTATGGGGTCCTTCTTAATTAGGCGAAAGATAATACCACGAGATTTTGAATTTATATTCATTAAAATCATTATATAAAGAAACTCATTCTCATTATTTCATAATATTTAAAAACCCTTATTAATTAATTGAGAAATATATTTAATATGGTTTTTTTATATGGTTTAAGCCCCATACGACCAATAATAAAACGTTGGTGCATTTCCTTTGGCGTAAATATATATCTGCCCGCATCCGCCGTAATGAAGGGAATAAAAGAAATTCGAATTTATAGAACGGTGTATTAGGAGTTTCGCTATATAAAGCATATTTTTAATTTTTTTTACGATTTTATTTGCGTTTTTTGGTTGATTTCTAAAATCTACTATGGACGCAATCATAAGGCGGGAAAATCTTCAGGAGCGGGCTGATTATATGCCCAACCACATTATTATATGTGTTTTGGCAAATGCACTCCAGGCCGCATCGGCTCGAATAAATTAAATAACAATAATTAAAGATCGGTAAAATGAAATTAAAATAATTATATTTCCATTCCAACTTTTATTTTATTTTCACGATCTTATTTGGGTTTTTTACTCTATTTTGAAAATTTACTATGGACGGAATCGTGGGGTGGGAAATAATCAGGTGGTTCATATAATGTGATCTGACTAATACTATAATGTGTGTGCATATGCCGATTTGCAACCGATTTGCAAAGAAATAGCTGCCGGCATCCGGCGTAATAAACGTAATATAAAATTTATAGAAATGTTTATAAAAGGTTAGGCTATCTTATACATATTTTCTTTTCTTTTTACCATTTTATTTCCCCTACTACTTAATACAAATAACCTTTATTTTTAAAAAACGAATTTCTAGGTGGTATTTATTATATAACTGTTTACCATCCCTGCTTTTTATCCTTATTTTTATTGGATTTCCAAATTTGTTTTGCATTTTACGACTCTTCCTTCTTTAATAATACCAAATCATTCTACTTAAATTTAAAAAAAAGTTCTAAACTTTACCCATTTAGTAAGAAAATAAAACTTGTTCGAAATATTACCAAGAATATAATAAATGGAATTATTTCGGTTTTAATAATTATCGTTTTTAAAAAAAGCCTTTTAAACTTTATTTTAATTGTCGAAATCACGCTTTTGAAATCATTATTAATAAACGAATATTTAAAGTTTTAAGCCCCCCCCTAATATACCCCAATTAAACGGCGTAGTAATGATAATTTATAAACTATAATATATTAATCTACTTTTTTTACTTTTAATACTTATAAAATTTAATATTTTAAAAAAAGTTATAGGTATAATTACCACCACCTTTTAATTTCACTATTCCTATTTTAATAAATTTTTTATTTAATCCATTTTCCTTTTTATTTATCCCCTCGCCTTTGCCCTTACTTTTATCCCGACATAAAAGTTTTAATTAATTACACTTAACGGTATTTATTAATATTTATTTTTTACGGTTTTTATTATTATAATATTTTTATTAATTTATTTAATAGGCTTCCATATCGACTCTTTCTTCCACGGACCCTTTTATTATTTTTACGAAATTCTTTATTCCCTCACCCTTTTATTCCCTAAACATTTCACCCCCTTACCCTATAGTATAAGACTTTGCGTACAGAAGCCCAAAATCGCGATTTTGTATGGGAAAAACCCCTGCTATTATCAGTGGTAATTTAAAAATAATCCCTGCGATAACAAACCTTAATAATAGAATTCTTATTATTAATTGGATAAAAAAAGCTCTCTTACGTATAAACAAAAAGTTATTATACGTATAAATAAAAAACTGTTATACGCATAAATAAAAAGCTATTATCGTTATTTAAAAACTATTATACGTATAAATAAAAAACTGTTATCGTTATAAAAAACTGTTATCGCCAGCAAAAAGCTCTTATACGTATAAATAAAAAGCTGTTATTGTTAATGCATAAATAAAAAGTTATTATTGCCAGTAAAAAGCTATTATACGCATAAATAAAAAGCTATTATACGTATAAATAAAAAGCTATTATCGCTACCCAAAAACTATTATACGTATAAATAAAAAATTATTATTATTAATGCATAAATAAAAAGCTGTTATCGCCACCAAAAAGCTATTATCGCCATCAAAAAGATATTATACGTACAAACGAAAAACTATTATCGCCAGCAAAAAGCTATTATCGCCAGGCTATCATCGCCAGCAAAAAGCTTTTATATGCATAAACAAAAAGCTATTATCGTTAATGCATAATTAAAAAGCTGCCATCGCCAGTAAAAAGCTATTATACGTATAAATAAAAAGCTATTATCGCCAGTAAAAAGCTGTTATCGCCAGGCTGTCATCGCCAGCAAAAAGCTCTTATACGCATAAATAAAAAGCTATTATTATTAATGTATAGCCAAAAAGCTGCCATCGCTAGTAAAAAGCTATTATACGCATAAATAAAAAGCTGTTATTGTTAATATATAAATAAAAAACTGCCATCGTTACCAAAAAGCTATTATATGTATAAATAAAAAGCTATTATTATTAATATATAAATAAAAAGCTGTTATCGCTATTAAAAAGCTTTTATACGTATAAACAAAAAGCTATTATTATTAATATATAATCACCCACTTTTATTAAGGCCACGCCTATTTTTATTGGCGCTTACCTATTTATTAAGGCCATCGAGGCCATACCCATTTTTATTAATACTCGCCTACCCCTATTAAGGCCACGCTTATTTTTATTAATACTTGCCCACTTTTATTAAAATTATACTTATTTTTATTATTATTCGCCCACCCTTATTAAGGCCACGCCTATTTTTATTAATACTTACCTACCTTTATTAAAACCACGCCCATTTTTATTAATATTTACCTACCCTTATTAAAACCACGCCCATTTTTATTTATACTCGCCCATTCTTATTAAAACCACGCCTATTTTTATTTATACTTATTTACCCTTATTAAGGCCATTAAAATTATTCCTATTTTTATTAATATTTGCCTACCTTTATTAAGGCCACGCCTATTTTTATTAATACTCGCCCACCCTTATTTTTATTAATACTCGCCTACCTTTATTAAGGCCACGCTTATTTTTATTAATACTTGCCCACCTTTATTAAAACCACCCTTATTTTTATTAATATTTATTTACCCTTATTAAAATTACGCTTATTTTTATTAATATTTGCCCACCCTTATTAAGGCCATTAAGGCTATTCCTATTTTTATTAATACTCGCCTACCTTTATTAAGGCCACGCCTACTTTTATTAATACTCGCCCACCCTTATTAAAACCACCCTTATTTTTATCGAAAATTTCTTATTAAAGGAGAATTATAATAATAATCGTATTCGAAAAAACGAAAAATATTGTTTTTTAGGCTTAAAACTTTAACGCCAACGATTATAAATATTTACGCGCCAATAAGAATAATCGAATGCTTTTTAAGGGTATTTTCGGATTCGAATATATTTTTAAATAATTCGAAAATTATTAATTAATCGCAAACGGTATACGGTTTTATAATATTTATCCGCGGCCATATATTCCGTTTATTTTTATTTTTAAAGGCCCGCCGGGCATAAAAAAGCCTATAATGGCGTTTAAAATCGGGCGGATTTTTTATAATATGGCATTCCTTTCCGCCCCCGATTTTATGAAATATTTAGCCTCGCATTTTATCGCCGAATATAAGGGCCAAATAAGATATAAGGTTATCGACCTCCCTAAGCGCGTATTAAATATTATGCGTAAAATTATTATTATTTTTACGAATTATAAGGAAAATATTAATTATATTATACGTATAAAATAAGGTTTACGGAGCAGGTTTATAAAAAAGGTGGTCTTTTATTATATATATTTTAAGGATTGCCTGCAATTTTTATTATAATATATTGGCCAATTTTATATTTTATATTAAAGGGGTAAATAATTTAAAAAAGGAAAATATAATATTATTTTATTTAATTTTTTTAAAATTTAAGGGGACGGAATCCTTGGTAAATAATAGGAATATAAAGCGGATAATTAAAAGTATTATTTGGTATATATTTAAGGCGTACGGGAGAAGAAATAATACGGTAATATTATTAAATTTTTTTTTTAAAAAAGCTCGTTATAATATTAAAAAGTATATTGGAAAAAGGGGAGATTAAAAATATAAAAATGGCGGTCTTTGGTATATTAAACGATTACGAATATCGGGTAAAAATGTTAAATTATTTGGGGAGTAAAATATTTAATTAATATAAATGGACGGGTTTAATAAACGATTTAAACCGCGCCGTTTAAGTGGCCAATATAATGGTGGATACCATTGTTTAAAACCACCCCCAATAAGTTAATAAATTAAATAACCTTTAAAATTAATTCGGTATATAATCCCACCAAAAGGGCTCGTTAAACGATTTTAATTATGTATTATTATTTAATAAAAAAGGCTGGGCTTATTAAACTCCTCCCCTATTTATTTATATTCGCCAAACCTAAAATACCGCTCGCATTTTTACCCTGGAGCCAATTTGGTAAAAAATAAGCCAAATTATCCGGCGAAAATTTTTTAAGGCTTATTTAATACTTAAAATTAATATAATTTTTCGATTTAAAGGGATTATGGTATATTATTATATACCTTTATTTAATAATACTGGGCGTTTTATAAATCTATTCGAATAATAATTAGCCTTATATATAATGGATTTTTACGGGATTATTTAATAATTTAGCATTTCGGGCCGTATAATAATACGTTAAGGGGTTTATTAAAATAATACTTAATATAATTATATTATCTTATAGTTTATTTATTAAGGCCTTATTATATGGCCTCCGATGTAATATTTAAGCCTCCATAAAAGTTAAATCTTAATATATTATTTTAATTAGTATAAATAAAACGTTAGGGCAATTAGGACTGCCGTTTACGGCGGATAAAATGGCGGTCTTCGAAAGCCTTTCCCCGACGCTTTAATTTAAACCGATTAAACCGTTATACCGCCGAGCAAACGTTTTATCCCATTTATATATTTATAAAATATTCTATTTTATTAATTATAGGGGGTCGGATTATAGCGGGGAGTAGGTCTAATAACCTCGCTGCATGGTCGGTGTCTAAAACCAAGCTGTTTAGTTTGGTTAAACCTCCAGTTGCCTATTTAAAAGCGGCAATATTCCAAAAAATATAGAATAATCTTATACAGGATTATTCCTAAACGATAATATAATATTTGGGGGAAAATATAATATATTAAATAATAATTATATTTTTATAATTAAATTTCTACCGCTATGGTTTATTACCCTTTTAAAAATCCTATAAATCCCGAGGATCTTTTTGGTTTTTTATATAATCCTATATAGGATTATTTTAAGGCTTTAAATTAATTATTTAAATAATTACGCCGGGCGCCGGTTTTTGGTATAAATATAATGGGGAATATTTCCGGTATTATTATATTTTACCAACCTATAATAAAAAACCGCGCCCCGCGGTTTGAAAAATTTTAAAAAAGATTTCCTGGCTTTTATTAATATTATTAATTTATCCGTTTTCTCGCCCTTTATATATTATTAATTACTTTTTTATAATAATTACGGATTCCCTTTTTTATTTTATTATAATTAAATAAGGCTGTATAATTTTATTTTTATAGATTTTATTACGCCTTAACCTTTATTTTCCCCGAAGGGTTTATTTTAATTGGTGGCATTTAAACTTTGTTTTAAATAATTTATAAAATAAAAAACGAAATATTTATTCCCCCTTTTTATATAATTAAAAGCCAATTAAGCTTAAGAAGCCCTTTTAATTTTTTAAATCGGCGGCGCTGGCCATATTTAATATTATAGGCCGTATTTCTCGCTTTTACCGCCTCCCTTTTTCGAGCTTTTTTTTTTTCTCCTTTTCCGTAATCTTTTGCTTAATATTCTTTTTAATAATAACCCACCCCGGGAAATTTTCGGTATAAATAAATTATATATTAAATCCGGGACGGGGTAAATGGCGTTAAACGAAATAAAACCTAAGGTTTTTCGGCCGGTGGGCCCTTTTTTTTATTAATAAATAATATAAAAGCTCCTTAATAATCTCCTTTTTAAACATTTCGAAATTATTATCCACCTTAATATTAAAAAACGGCCTATATTATTTTTTATATACCTATTAGCGTTAATTAATATATAAGGGGAATTAAGGTTATGGTAATTATTTAAGGGTAAAAATTATGCGTGGGGAAAATAAGGCTATCCTTAAAGGTAAGAATAAGGGCAGCGATTAATAATTAACGGGGGATATACGCGTAATGGAGCGTGCGAAGGGTAAAAAAAAAAGGGAAAAAATACGTAATAATAATTTAAATAATTTTAATAAATTAGGCTTTTATCCCGGTAATATATATTCTCCCTTAAAAGATTTATAAGGGCGATTATTACCCCCTTTTTCTTTTAAGGCCACCTGGCCCCTCCGCCTTCGGTGTATAGGATTAATTATATAAATAAAGTCCGAATTTATATTATTTCCCAATTTTAACTTTATTATATTTTTTTAATTCTCCGTATAAAAATTAGACGGGTTTACCCTTTTGCGAGTTATAAAATTTACCCTAATATTAAGGAGCTTAAGGCGTATTAAAAAAGGCCTAAGGCCCATATAAATATTAAATATATAGGAACGTATCCCGGTAATATTTATATTCGTATTTAAACTTTACCACTCCTTATTATTAATTAAATAACCCTGGGGATTATTACCCCCCATTATTATACGTAAAAAAACCTTATATTCAATAATAATACCAATTTCCCCTTATAATTACCCTATTTTAAGGAAATTCCTTAATAAATTAAGGCCTATTATAAATCTTAAATAATTTATATAAAACATCTTTACCTAATTTATAAAATACCTTATATAATTATTGGGCGGTGGCCCGAAGGAATATAATATATGGTTTTTTTTCCCTTTTCCCCCTATACCTAATTTTAATTTTCGAAAGCGGTACTATAATTTCTTTTTATTATCCTTTAATTTTTAAATTATAAAGGCCTTTTTATTAATATAAACCTCCCTTTTTATTCGTATATAAATTTATATTATTTTTTATTTATAAATTATAATCCTAAGCGTTTTTAATATTATAAGGTATTAAAATCGGTAAAAAGGGTTAATTTATATAAAAATAATTATTATAATAAAAACCTTAAACCGGAGGCCGTACTTTTTAAATATACCCTTATTAGTTTTATTTTAAAATATTACCGAAAACCTTATATAAACCTTTTATATATACTTTTTAAAATCCTTTTTTATATTCTTTAATATAAACGTAATAAATATTATACCCTTTAGGTAATTTTAAATAAAAATTATTTATAGGTTTTTTTATCCTTTTATTATAAGGTTAACCCCCGCCTTTATTATACCAAATAAATTGTAATTTTTAAAAAACGGGTATTATAAGGGAATTATAAGGGCCGCCTGGTTTTTAATAATTAATATATTTTTAGGCCCCCTTAAAGGTTTAAAATTCGTAATCATAAACCTAATATTATTTACCCCGTTATATATTTCGAGGTAATCCTTATAAATAATTAATTATTAATAGGAAAAAGGTTAATCGTATTTTAATAACTTAATAATATTATATATATATGCCCAAATATTTATAAAAAACGCTTTAATAATAATAGGCCTTCGAAACCATTAGTAAAAACGATTATTCCTATGGCGGTCGATAAAATTAAATATATTTTTAATAATTACGCTTATATTTCTTTAGGCAATTTCTTTAAGCTTTGGATTATTTATATATAAAATATATAAGGGGATTGGCCCTCCTTAACGGGCCTAATTTTTATATAAACGCTAAGGTTTAATAAGGGCTTTTGTATAAAAAATTACCTTTCGAAATAATTTAAATAAAAACTCCGATTAATATTTAGGTATTTAAACGCTGGTTTTATTTTTTAACCTTAATCCTTCGAAGGTATAATCTCCTATTATTAAAATAATACTATTTAGGGCTTTTTTATTTTATTAGGTAAAAATAAAAAAATAAAAAATATGCTTGGATTAAAGTTTTTAAATTAAAAGGGTTAAAAAGGCACTAAATACCGGGGATTAGGCTAAGGGTAATATAAGCTTTTAATAGGTAAGGGAATTTAAAAATAAGGAATTAAATTAAAATGGAAAATAAGCTAAACAGAATTATATTATAAAAATTTAAGGCTGGGAAATGGTATGGTTAGAAAAAATCGAGGAAATATAGGGGAAAAAAGGGGGTATTTATACTTATAAAGTTTAAATATACTGGCGGGTTTTAGGTAAGCGGTAATATTTTTTTAAATAAATAAATATTTCCTTAAGTATTCCTATTATTACCCTTTTTACCCTATTACCCTTATAACTTTTATAACTTTTATAATTATTAACGGGCCTCCTATTTTTAATCGGATAACCATATAAATATTTTTGGCCTAATTTTTTTCCCTCTCTTTTCTCCTATACTTTCGATAATCCTTTCTCTTATATACTTTTTATCGGTACCTTTTTTCTCCCTATAATACTTTTCTTTTTATATATTCCTCGCTTTTTTCCCTTCCTCCAAGCCCTTTTTCCCTTAAACACTCGCTCCTTTTATTACCCTCTTTTTTTAATTTACTCCCTAATCCTTTTAAAATATATCCTATTTAAATTAAAATAATAATAAAAAGGTTTATAAAGGGCTCCCTAACCTTTTAACTTTTATTCGGCGTTTATTAGCGGCCAATAAACCTTCTGGTTTTTTTAAACTTATTATACTTATAAACCAGCCTTTTTCTTTTCTTATACCTTATTATATAACCTTCGCCCTCCCTCGCCTTTATATTTCTCCTCCTTTTATAAAAGGGCCCGGGGCTTATATTATAAGAAACCGCACTTGGATTATTAAGCGTTTTACTTATAATTAGGCGGCCCTTTTAATTAACGCCACTTTTATTATTACCTAAAGCCCTTTTTTAAATATATTCTCTCCAAATTATTAATTTTATATAAAATTATTTAATTTTAATTTCCCTGGTAATTGCTCCTACTCCTTTTTTTTCGCCGGCTAAACCGTAAGGCCGTATTAATCGGGTATTTTAAAACCTAACCATTAATTCCAGCGGCTTTACTCGGCTCCCTTTATCCCCCCTATTACCTTATACCTTTTATTAATCTAACCTTATATAATAAACCAGCCCGGGTTTTTTCTCCCAGGGTTTATTTAAAAAATCCTCCCTTACCTTTTTTTTTAATTTAATCCCCCTAAATTAACCGCCCCAGCGCACGATTACGGTTTTTAAAATTAAAATACCTTTTAGGTATAATGCCGTTTAGGCCTTCCAGCTTAATATTCTCCCGCCGAGATTATTCTTAAGCCTTATTAAAAGGACCCGATTTAAACCGGTTTCCAACTTTATTTATAAGGTTTATTCCACCTTCGCACCCTTTCTAATCTTACCTTTTAAAATTAAGCAGCATTAATTATTATTATTCTTTTAAAATATCCTTTATTACTTTTAATTTGGCCTATTTAGGGACCCTCCTTTAAACTATATTTATATGGCTATATATATTAACCTAAATATATTTAAAACCCTTCCTAAAATTACCAGCCTGGCCCTTATATTATATAAAAGGATTAATCGGCCTATTATTATTTCCATCCCATATAAAGGCTTCCTAGGGCAAATTATAAATAATTTATATTTTTCCCTTTACTTTTATTATTAATAAGCACTGGCCGTATAATTTAAAGGTATAATAAATAAAAACCCTTATAAATATTATACCTCCGGGTGGGCGAATTATTTTTAAGGTTAAAAGCCTAATATTTTTATTTATTATATATTCCCTTTTTTCGAATATATTTCCATTCCTAAATATACCGGGAATAAATATAATAATTACCTTTAATTTGGCGAAATTTATATAACCGAAAATAAAGGCCTTAAAAAATATATATTAGTTTTAAACTTCGATCCTTTTTATAATAATTATACCCCTTATAAAAAATTCCGTATTAAAAAATTATTTAGCAATATAATATAAGAGTAAAATATTAAGTATTGGGAGGATTATTTCGAAATTATTTTCGGCGGCCCTAATTTTTTAAAAATTATAAATATTTTAAAGTTAGGGGCTAAAAATATTCCCGGCCTAATTAGGCCTTTTATATAACCGGTATAAGGGTTTAATTTTTTTGGCGCTTATAATTAAGGGGGTGGCCGAAGTAAAGCTTTTAAAGGAAATAACGGTAATGGTGCGGCGGCCTTTTAGGCTCCTGTTTATCGTAAGGGTTTACGCTCTCGTAAAAAATAAGGGGTATTATAAATTTTTTAAAATTAAACCATAATTTTTTCGTCCCGCGATTAATCCTTTTATTATTACCAAAATAAAAATTATGCTATATAGGATTATTTAATAGCGTCCTTTAATATAAAAAATTAAATTTTTCCCATAAAGGAATTTTTACTTTTATGTATAACCCTTTAAATAAGAATCCCGCCCTTTTTTTTCCGTAAATTAAACGAATAAACTGAAATTTAAACGGGTAACCTTTTCCTAAAACTGGGAGATTATTTTTAATTACCATTTATAAATAATTTAAAATAAGGCCATTTGGTATAATATGGGAACGGGAAAAAAAAAGTATAAAAATATTTCCTTTTAAACTTTTAAATAAGGGAATATAATTCTTTTTTTATATATATATATATACCTCGGGTTATTAATAAAGCTTTAGGTATATGGTTTTTGCTGGGTTTTTTTATAATATTTAATTTTAAACTGGTTAAGGCTTATTATTATATAAGGGAGGGAATATAAAAAAAGGGGAATTTTTTTTTATATGGTAATTCCTTTAAAGGTTTTATAATATTATATAGCTTTATTCCTTTATAAAAGGAATATTACCGAATTTTTCCGTAATTATTATTAGGATTTAAAATTGTACTTTTTTTATTATTCCTAAAAAAGGTATTTTTCCCGATTTCCGCTTTTAATTTTTTAATTTTTCCATATTATATGGTTTTCTTAACCGTAATACCATAATAATACGTTCGGCTAAATCGTTTTCTTTCTCCTAATCGTTATTATAAAATATTACCGTTTGGCATTAATTCTTATTTAAATTTTTTAATATATCGTCCCTAATATGGCCTTTTAAGCCATCCTCCTTATCGCTTAATCCTATATAATCCTCTCCTAATTTATTATTCTATTTTAAATAAAATTCCCATTTTTTCCAGGTATCACTATTAATTCTTACCGGCTTACTCTACTATCCGTTTTTTTAAATAAATTTCTTAATCTTATTATTCCCGATTATACGTTTAAAGGGAAGGCTCCCTTTATAAGGTTCCCTAAACTGCACCGTTTTTCCTTTATTCGAAAGCTTATAAATAATATAAGGTTTTATTTATTAAGGGTTTTATTTATCCTTTATACTTCTAACCCTTATAATTAATATTTATTATAATACTAAATCCCCTTTTTTTAATGGGATTTTCCTTATTTTCCCGTTATTCTTTTTATTTATATACTTGGCCCTGGCTTCCCTATTCCGTCGTAGGATTCGGGCTGCCTTTGCCAAATCCGTTTTTTTCCGTTTCATTACCCGGCTCCTTTTTATTAAAAAGTCCGCGTACGGTATATTATTTTTTTAATTAATTATTCTTTAAATAAGGAGCGCCATTTTAATAAAGGTAACCATTTTTTAACCGTATAATAATACGTATAGGGAAAATCCTATAATTTGGTTTATTATAATTTTTTACATTATTAATACCCCTGGGTATATATTAATTTAATTGCCGCCTAATTTTAATAATACATCCCTGGTATTTAAATGGTAATATTTTATTCCCCCTTATAATTATAAATTATATACCGATACCGTAATCTTAACCAGGCCTATTCGCTTTATAAGCTTATCCAAAAATCCTCGGTTTTTTAATCCTTTATTAATTACCAATTTCCCATATATCCCATACTTATAAATTATATTTTATTAAACGAAATTGGCCATTTGCCTTATTATAACTTCTCGTAATAATCGCCCTTTAATCCATCCTATTAAATTATATTTAACCTATATAATACAAATATACCCTTTCCTTAATGGTATTTAAAAAATATCGAGCGAAATTTTAAAAAAGGGGGTTAAAATAAGGTTAAAAATCTTTAGCGGTATTTTAAGCCTTTAAAGGTCTCGCTTTTGGCAGGTTAGGCAGGTTCTTAATATTTCCTACACCTATTTTTATTATCCTTTTTAATAATAATATTAAATAATAAAATTAAATATAGTATTTTATTCTTTATACCCTTCATAAATATAATTACTTTAAATAATATATTTCCGGGTTTAATTATTATTAACCACCAATTATAATTATAATTTATCCCTTAAGGTTTTACGCCAAAATTTTTGGTCCCTTACCAAATAATTTAAAGCCTTTTTTTTCCAATAAAGGAATAATTTATAAGAAATATCGTTCGGTTTTTTTAGGATTATAAAAAATACATTATTTTTCGGGATTTATTATTTTATATTTTTCCTCCTAAAATTTTAATATCCCTTTAATCCTATACAGCCCTAAGTATATATAATTATATATTAATAAAATCTTCGATATTTTCCTCCAATTTATTATCTTTTTTATTTAAAGGTTTTAAGGGTTTTCGTAATAATACATTTACCATAGTATTTTTATTTTTTAATATATACTTTATATTAAAATCGAATTACCGTATTTATACGATTTATTTAATAATAAATACTCCGGGTAAGTTAGTAATATTATTATTAAATTAATATATTATATTAACCGTATCCATTTTAAGGGTAAAATACGCGCCGTATAAATAATTCCGTAATCGTTTTAAAATTATAAACAGCCCCTTATATTTTAATTTGGCCGAATAATATATTCCTTCGGCTCCTTTTTAATAATTAAATTTATACCTCGCCATTAGGACCTTTTCTTCCCTTTTTTAGCCGATCCATACTCCTTATCCGGTTTTTAATATATTTACTTTAATAATAATACGCCCTACCTCCGGGGAATAATTAATTTTAATTAAAATTAGGGGTAATATTAAGGTTTATTTAAGGATTTCCGTTATTTTTATATATTTTTCCTCCTAAATAAACTGCGCCCTTATACGGGTAAATTCGTATAGGGGTTTAATAATATAAGTAAAATCTTTAATAAATATTCGGTAAAAAACCACTATATTAATAAATTTTTTAATATTCGATATATTTTTAAAAACTGTCCATTTTTTAATTTTAATAATTTTGGCCTATTTAGGATTACGGCTATTCGTTCCGTATATAAAACCTATTATTACGGCTAATTTTTGGCACCATTTAAATTTAACCATAAAAATTATAATCCCGGCCAGTTTATTTTATAATAATATTTAATCCAAATTCCTAATATATTCGGCCATATATTACCGTACCCCTGGGTAAATTTCTCGCCCATCGTATATAATAATAAAACGTTTAACCGTAATATTATTAATAAATATCCTGTATATTATTAGAATAAAACCTAGTGTAGCGGTGCCGGAGGTATCCCCCGCTGTATTTATGCCAAAGACCGGCGCCCGGCGCGATTGCTTAAATAATTAGTTTAAAGCCCTAAAATAATCCTGTATAGGATTATATAAAAAGCCAGAAGGACCCCCGGGATTTGTGGGATTTTTAAGGGGGTAATAAACCATGGCGGTAAAAACTTAATTATAAAAATATAATTATTATTTAATATATTATATTTTCCCCCAAATATTATATTATTATTTAGGAATAATCCTGTATAGGATTATTTTATATTTTTTAAAGTATTGCCGCTTTTAAATAGGTAATTAAAGGTTTAACCAAACCAAATAATTTGGTTTTAAATACCGACCATATAATAAGGTTATTAAACCTATTCCCCGTTATATTTTTTAAAGGTTTAACCAGGATTTACGAACTTAAGTTTCGGTAACAAGCCTGCGTTTTTTAGGATTAAAATTTAAGGAATTCCTTTACCATTTTTTCCCCTCTAATTAATTTAAATCAATAATTATAATTAGGAAATAATACTATACGGAATTATATTAATAAGCGTAAATAGGAATTCGCGGAAATTATTACGTTAAGGTGGAAGAATCCTTTTACGGTATACCGATAAGGAGTTTATAATATTTATATTATAAAAAGCGGAAACGGACACCTATATTATAATAAAGCTAAAGACCGACCAATACGTTGCGTTATAAAAACCTAAAAAATCGCGCAAGTTATATTTTTTGGGAGGGGCAGTTTTTTTCCCACGGTAATAAAGATATAATATTCGGTTAAAAATTAATTACCCCTAGGATAAAATAAGTATAATAAATTAGGGGCAGTAATAGGTAAAGTTAAATAAACCTATATAATATACGAAGCTTAAAAGCCTTTCGGAATCCAATTACCTATACTTTAAACGATTTATTATTACGGAAGAATTAGGGAATACGTTTTTAAAAAAAAAAAAATAAAACGGAAGCTTTGCGGTATTATAGGATTACCCTAGTAGTATTATAAACCTATAAGGGTTAAAGCCAAATAATGGGAATTTAATTTCGAAATGGGCCCGGTACCGGTTAAAAGCGCGTATATGGTTACGGTAGGAAGGCCAAAAAAGGATTAGGCTTTAAGTATTAAATAAAACTATATACCCTTATTATACCCTTATAAGCGAGATAATAAAGGTTAATAAATAATTAAACCCCTATTATATTACGGAAGTCCGGCGTAAAGTTAAAGCGCGATATAATAAGAAAGCCTTTATTTATTTGGTTATAAAAAAAGCAAAGGAAGGGATTATTAAAAGTGTTAATGCGTATAAAAAAAAGCAGGATTATAGTCTTATTTTTAAATAAAAGGAATATTTTTATAAGCCTAGTTTAAGCTCCGAGGGTATTATAATTATAAAAAATCCCAAAAGTTATATGGCGGAGGGGCGATTTATATAATTTCGGTTAAACTTAAAATAAGGGGGAAAGCAATAGGAATGCCCTTATATTATTAAAAAAAGTTTTAAGGAAAAGGGATAATTAGGGCTGGTTAAAGTTACCGCGGAAGTTTAAGGGTTAAATAAGGCGCCCTTAAATTGGCCCGTATTATAATTTTATTTACGATTACGAAAAAAATCTTAAAAGCTGCGTGGCGAAGGGATAATTTACGTAATTCCGGTTAAGGGGATAATAATATTAAGGTAAAGATTACGGAGGTATTTTAAACCGATTTGGGAAAAAGCAGGTAAAATTAAATAATATTAATATTTTATTTATAGGTAGGAGGAAGTATATAATAACCGGGCTTAGTTTATAAGGGTTTATTACGGTTACGAAGGATTTTAAAAGCTATATGGCGGAAGGACGATTTATATAATCCCGGCTAAGACCCCGTAAATAAAAAACAGGAATTATAAAGTATTTTTACCGTTTTTTAAAGGGTATAAAAAAAAGGAAGGATTAAAGCCCCTAAGCGTTTTAAAATATAAGGGAAAATGGATACCGTTTTGTATAATTATTAAATTGTTTTTTAAATAAAGGCCTAACCCCCACCGTTTTTTAAATTAAGTTTTATTTTTTATTATTAATATTAAACCCCATGCCCGATTTAACCGATATTAGGGGAAATATTCCCTAAAGGGTTTAAAAAAATATAAATCGCCCGTTTAAATTAAGGTCGATCCCCTTTTAAGGAATTTGGTATAAGGGTAATTTTATATAGGCCTTATTAAAAAAAAGGAAAAAAAGATTTTAAAAATTAAATTTAATTGGGAAAAGTTTAAGGGTCCCACGCTTTATTATAATCGGACCGTAATCAAAGGGAAATATGGCGATTATAATAATTTATGGATTATAAACGCCAGATTTTTAAGGCTCCCATTTATAAAACCATGGTTAATTCCCCACCCCTTTCGGGGGCGCCTAATTTTTTTTACTTAAAAAAGCGGCCAAAGGGGGGGGGATAAATATACGGTAAGGAAATTATAAAAGGTTTAAAGTTTAAGGGAAGGTAAGGCGAGGCCTTTTAGCCTAAATAAGTTAATCAATATTATACCCGGCCTTATAAAAAGCCGGTAAATTAATAATTATCAAAAGCGGATTAATTAATAATAAGGGGTAAAGGCGATTAAGGAGAATGGTAAAGCGGTATATTTATAAAGCCTAAGATTTTTTAGCGTAAGGCGCGGGACATAAGGGATAGGACTTATTGGGGCCCCGAAAGGATAATATTAATACCCGGAAAATGGGAAGGTAATTATTAAGGAGATTATATAGGTTCCTTATTTCGAATTATAAAAATCCCACGATTATATTTAAAAGGCCTAAAAAGTATTACCACCATTATTACCCTTAATTTTAAGGGACCGTTTATAATTCTCCAGCCTAGGGCTAAGGAAAAATAATCCTATATTATATTACCCTTTAAAAATTTATTTAAATCCTAACTTTTATAATTTTTTCCATTTTTTATAAATTATTTTATTTTTTAAAAAATTATTCCATTATTTGAATTTATTATATTATATTTTTAAGATAAGGCGCGGCGAAGGTTTTTTTATTAAAATATTATTATGGTAAAGGAAGGTAAAAAACGCCTTATAAATAGGCCTTAGGCTTAAAAATAATCTTCGAAAATAAAAATACCCGAAAGCGTTAATAAAGCTTAAACCTTTTTATATAAACGAAAAACCGAGCGATCGCCTTTTAACCTTTCCTTATTTAAAATCCCATTATTTAAAATTTTTATTATACCAATGCCCCGGGTAAAATATAATATAAATGTTTTTTTAATATTTTAAAAAATAAAATAAATATTATTCCCCGGCCAATTTATAAAAATAATATTTAATATTAATTAATATAATTCCCATAAAATAAAGCAATATATTATGGTCCGATTACCATTACCGCTTCCTGGTATATAAGGGAGCGTAATATTTAAAAAAAACGATATTTCCTAATATACGTATTAATTAAATTAAATGTTTAAATAGGCAGTACTTATAAATAATACGCAGAAAATAAATTATATTATATAATATTATATTAATATTTACGCCGAATTAATCGAATCGCTCGTTATAGGAAAAATATGGATTAAAGCGAAAAAGGCCCTAAAAACGGAATTCGCAAATAGGGATACCTTTTAAAAAGGCCGTAATATGGTAAATTTAAAGCGCTTTACCTACCAAAATTGGCCTAAAAAAATATTAATTAATAATGATTATATATCGCGGGGTGGAAACGCCGGCTCGTTTAATATAAGGAAAACCACACGGGTTATATTAATAATATTATTTTATCGAACGCGTTTTTAAACGCCTTTAATAATATATTATAGGCTTAATTATATAATTTAACAGGGATTATAAATAACGACCTATGCTTCGAAATTTATAAGAAATTCCTCCAAAAATTTAAAGCGTTCCTGGATTAATGTAAAAAAACAATAAAGCTGTTCGGAAATAAGTTTTAATAAAAAGAAAGAGGGATTACCGCCCGCGCTGAGAAAACCACGCGTAACCCCATCGACCCTTAATTCTAATAAGCCAACCAATACGATTTGGCCAAAATGGCCTAAAGGAACTAAACCGACCCCCGCGATTTACCGCCCGCGCTTTAATTATAAGAAAATAATAAAGTACTTATTAGCCGATTAATTTTACCCAAAGTAATTAAATAAGACCTAATTAAAAAGCTAAGTATTTTAAATATGGTTAATATATATATATTATTAAATTAAAAAATAAGCGAAAAAGTAAAACTGGTGCTGGATAATGGTAAAATTAGGGAAAATAATCCTTAATACGAAAATTATTATAAATATAATCCTAATTAAACCTATTAAATTAAATAAAATTATACGCGGGGATTTTATTATATTTAAGCCGAATTTCCCTAAAAAACCAGTATAATATTTTTGGAGATTTTAAAGGTATAAGTATTCCTTATATTAATAACCAGTTTTAATAAAAGGCCCCAGTATTAAACCAAGGTAATAAAATATTATTAATATTTAAAAAATAACCATATATTATATAATTATTTATGGGACGTTTAGGATTAAATTAATAAAATCCTTTATAAATACCCCTTTTATTAAATATTAAAATGGGATTTCGAAAAAAGTAAATATAATACCTGGCCTATTAAAATATTTAATAATATAATTACGGAAGAAGTATTAATAAAAATAATATTTTTACGGTATTATAAGCAAAAAAAGGTGCCTAAGGATTAGTACGATTAAATATAAAAGGCCTAAAATACAATTATAAAAAATCCCTGGTTTTTAAAAAATACGCCGGGCTTAATTAATAAAAAAGACCAGGTATTTTAAATACGCCAATTATAAATAAATTTAACCGATAAGGTTTATAAAATTCCTAGGAATAATAATATTTAAAATAATTAACCATTTATTATAATAAAAAGTAAAGTAATAATGGTTAAGGAGTATTTATAAAAAAGCTGGGAGAATATAAAAGCGGAAATAATAATGGAAGCCTTTATTATTAATATTTATAATAAAACGGCGTAATCGGTTTTTAATTATAATTAGGAAGAAATTAAAAAAGGATAAGGTAGGCCTTTAAAAAAAGTAAAAGTGGAAGATAAGGTTAAAACGGTTGGGGAAGAAAAAAGCGCCAAAGGAAAAAAAAAAAATCCTGGCCACGAAAAAGTATTAGGCGCGATAAAGGAGAAGATGGAACGCAGTATATAGGAGAAAAAAAAGGCGCCTTTAGGTAATAAATATAAGGACCCCTTAAAGTTTACGGACCTAGTTTTTTAAAAGATAATGGAAAAATAATTTATAAAAATTATGGGGAGGCCTTACGGGTTAATAATTGCGGAAATATTATAAATATTATAATCCATAAGGATAATTTTATAGGGGAAATTAACGGGTAAAACGAGGGTGGAGGAAATTATTAATAAAATTATTTATAAGGGTAAAAAGCCAAAGGGATACCGATAAATAATTTTAAATAAGTTTAATATTTACCAAATAATTAAAATAAAAACACGCTTTATTAATAATATACCCCCGGAGGAATTAAAGTTTATAAAC
>JAKWBI020000461.1:0-39208 GCA_022664585.2 Zalerion maritima
CCCCCCCCCCCCCCCCCCCCCCCCCCCCCCCCCCCCCCCCCCCCCCCCCCCCCCCCCCCCCCCCCCCCCCCCCCGGTGTTGCCTTTTCCCCATGTGGAAGCTTTAGTGGCGGGTTGGCTGGCAAGGTGAATTATGCCTCCTGCAGCCACACTCACGGCCTTTCATCGATGGTACTGGTGGGCAAAGTCGGCATCGTTTGTCCCAAGTCACTTGTAGACCGCACCGCCAGGACCTCCATGTTAGGGATGGACCACCAGAGGTATTTCCCATGGTTGGAGACGGGGATGCAAGTGCAAGAGCGACAAGGCGCATGGACGAAAATACTTACAAACCTGGGATGGATGGGTGAAAGCAGACGGGAACGGGAGCAGCGGAATCAGCGGGAATCAGCAACATTGAGACAGGGGCAAGGGCTCTGCAAATTCAGGGCTGGTGCCTTCATTGGCCATCGGGGGAGTGGTGTCAGTGGCTTGCGCCGTGAGCTAAAGTGCCGGACTTGAGCCTAGACATCGGTATGTATACGGGGTATAGCAGATCATGCGGGTATAGTAGCTAGCAGGGACATAGTCAGCTGTCGAAAGATGAATATTCGGCTTCATTGGTAAAGAAACTGTAGACAACATGAAGCATTGGATCCCAAGTCACTCCCGCCGGTCCGCCTTCCACCCTTCCCCTTAAGGCCTTGTGGTGCCCAACCCAACCGACCTGGATGTTCGTTGAGTGAATGTGAGGAATTCACGGTTCGTACGCACATCATTTTCCTCTTCCTGATGTACCGACGTGACTAAGGTTGTATGCAATGCGGAAGCCTCGAGGACACCTGCCAGCTGTTGGATACAGCACCGTACGCCATCGGGTCCCACTGGGAACTATATGGGTAAAGTAGGTCACTTTGTCACTGCCATTCTCGGAGTCTAGAAGTCTACTGTGTAGCCATTCAACCCATATCCTATAAATCTGGGGGATGACGACCAATGCTCGGGGGGGGGCGGCGTGCTGACGTTGCATTGAGAGATGGATGGAGACGAATTATGGAACAAAACAAAACAATAGGGCTAACACACGTGGGAGCATCGTTTCATCCATCCATTTCTCCTCAACCTCGGCCAGAATTGGAAGATCCCGAACTCCGATACTGCAAATTCGCCATATGAAGCAATATCTCTCTCCTATACATGAATTGGGACATGCTGCCAGGTCTAGCATTCAGCGCCCGTCCGGCCAGCTTCCGGACATGTCCCGGAAATAAAGTACGGGTCGCCGTTGAACCACTCGCTGACCGCTCCCCTCTTCACCGCTCCGTCTCCGACCCCAGCGAAACACCTCTTCGTACGCACCTACCGTACATGCGTACGTACGAAGGTTCTGGTCGTGCACCTGCAGCGGAAGACACCGCTAGTTCCGACTTCCCAGTTGCCAATCCCGGCGTCGTGTCGTGCCGTGCTGCTGCGCACTTGTGTTGCTCCGGCGGGCGGCGAAAAAGCATAGTTAAAAACAAGGATGGCGCTGCTTATACTCCTCCATTCCAATCCTTTCGCGATGGGAAAGACCAAAAAAAACATTGATACGAATGCGAAGTCCCCCCCCGGGGGGAGGGGGGGGCTGGTGGATGTGATGTGATGATGGCAGGCTAGTTAATGAATTCCTGGGACAAAGGGAAACAGCTGTCAACACCAAGAAAATTCGGCGGTAGGGAAAGATGTATCTACTGTTACAGACAACACAACAGGTGTATACACCTGCGTCTAATAGCTACTAGTGACTCTCGTTGCCTTGGCTCTTGGACTGTATGTATGCAGCTGCCGGCAGTGGAAGCAGTGTTAATGCGACAGATATTATGCATGTGGCGGCACGTAGTTACATGACTGGTATACTCCCCGCGTCCGGGTTAGGAGGGCTTTTTAGCTGCGGTTGCTTCGCTCTCAGCTTATCCGGCTTTTTCTATCTGCGCGGCGTGGACGAGCATCCGTTGGGCCCAGTGGGATATAGTTATATCTAATACTGCCGAGGGGTCAGCATATCAGCAGCAAAGTCTCAAGCAGCTAGACTTATGGAACTGCAGTTTAGCCAAGGCCGAACAGGTTCGTGAGAAACTTGTCCAAGTAGCTCATAGACATATGAAGAACGACCGATTTCTTTACGCCTCGTCACCATTCATGTGGTGACTCCGGGAGGGTCTTTGAATCGAGGCAAATGGCGCTGTTCCCCGGAGGAGTCTGGTCTGGTGGTATAAGTATAGACGTTACCCTAGGTTTCAAAGTCTCACTTCATTCCGCCTTGCCGCTGCTTGATGGCGGGGGGGGGGGCTACTTGATAGTTAGTAACCTCGGAAGTGAGTCCGCGGGCGTGAGCGAGGAGAAAACTGAGACTATTCCCGTACCATAATGGCTCGAAGGTTACTCGCGACAGGGACTCCTTGTCGATGCAAATTGCTGTAGTATGGTACAGCATCGCTTCCATTCCGGCTTGGATCACCGCCAAAGATGCTACCTTTGGACTTCCCGCATAGCCCAATCCCGAGAAGGAAAACGAGGCAGACAATTCAACGAAATTCGAACCCAGATGCCGGTTCCTTTTTTTCCTGATGTCCGCGAAACCGGCATCTCTTCCTAGGTCTAGGCCCGTCGTTACACTTCTCTTCCTTGACCTGCATGCATCTACAAATGTCGCCGGTCTCCGGTTGTCTGTGGTCCCACGCAGCACCAGCACTGCTTCAAGTGCTACCAGGACTAATCACCCTCTAGCCGTCGGGGCGTGGGGAAAAGGGGCTTTCGGGAGCGCAGTTTCCTGCTCATCTCCCGCGCCTCAAAGCCCGGTAATGACGCCAGCTATGCCTCCGATGATGCCAGAACGACGCGGCTAGATGCTATTGAATACGAAGAAGAAGTATCCCGTCCTTAGGGCATCAAGGTGGCCGCCTGCGGCAAGCTGTCGTCTTGTGGCCAGTTTTTTTCGTGGCGCCATCACGTTCCCAAGTTGCGAGATCTGCTGTTGCTATCGTACACCCCAGCAGCCCCCTTTAACGACGCCTCTAAACCTTGACGAGTGTGGACGAGAGCATGATGAAGCGATAAGCGAAGCAGGGCGGAAATCTAAAAAGCAATTCTGGTCCATCCGTGGCAGAAGGTGGAGTACGAAGCTGTAGCTTTTCCTTCGCTGGGGTATGTTGCTGCTGTGCCTTTGAGTACGCAGGGTGTGTCCTTCAGGAGGACGGTCCCGATTCCCCGGAACTGTCTCCAGTCCGTCTCGTCGCGCCTCGCGGTAGGCAGGTAGGGAGACAAGTAAGTGGCTAATTTGGAGTAGCCATGGCCACGGGGTTGGTAGGCGTTGCGACGATAACTCCAAGGCGGGGTGTGAGGACAAATGCGAGGAGAAAGTGAGGCGAAGGACTAAGGGGCGAGGGAGAGAAATGGGGCTATACCATGGTTTAAGAGGATACGAGGAGTGTGTTTTCAGCAGGGAGAAAACAGGGGCGTGGGGGAGGGGCGATGTTTCTCCGGAGGAGGTGGTGGTCATATAATAAAGCATAAGGAAGTCCTTTGTCCCAATATATTAATACTTTAGAGGGTTGAAGACTCCAAGCTTGGTGGTTTCAGGTATGTGATATCGAATAACACGGTGTATCACTCTATTTATTATGTCCATACTCTATGAAGGTACTACTAGCCGAGTATCCCACCACGGCGAGACTTGGAATCAGAAATGGTAGAGCTATTGATCAAGATAAGAAAGTGGTCTTCACGGCGCTGGCCGACTGTCTTTCAAACCATTTTACCTGTTTTTTTTTTTTTTAACTTGTATTCTCGAAAGCAACACAAGACACACAAAATTGTCGAACCTCCGCACACCATCACCCCAGACTCTACCTACAGTCACGATAATTGATGCTAATGGTGGTGGCACCTCGTATTCACCTGGGCAGTCTCCAACGACGGATCTAACCGCGCCTCACACTGGCACAGACACGCTATCATCGCAGTGCAAAACACATCATTCATCCAGCCTATGGCTAGGAATTAGGGGCTTGGATACGTAGACAGCAAAAATGAATAAACCAACAGGACCAGCCAAGTCGCTATCCGCACATCTCGCATCAAACGCGTGTCATACAGATTGGACCCATGCATCGCATATTAGTCGTGCACACACATACATACATACCTCGACGGCTCCATTTAATTTCTTCCTCTTTGGGGCCGCTGCGCGCTGCACCGGCCGCTTCTCTGTGGTTCTTGATGCGTTGCCTCGTTTCTGGGGCAGCGTCGGCCAACTTTTCGGGCAGAGACACTTTCATCGACGGCTACCCTCTCGGCCATATGCAGCCAGCCATCCCCCCTTTCACCGGCTTCTATCGTCGTCCATCAGGTATTTCCCATAGTAAGGCAAGAAATGGTGCAGTGCCGAGCCGTGTTGTGCCACAAAATATCAGTCCAACGGGAATAGATGCCCAATCTCGGGCCCGGATCCCTCTGGCAGCTCCAAGTTTCGCGGGTATTGGCCAATTAAAACCCTTGTCATCCCCAGACTCCATCAACGACTGCCAGCCCCATATTTCTGGTGATTAGCGCTACGCAGCCTGCACGGCGCTCAAGTTGGATTCAAGGTTTGTTTGTATGAGGTGCAGTGGAGGACCGTCCTCGCCCTGTTCACCCAAGGGTTTTATTTTTATTTTTATTTTTATTATCCTTATTACTTTTATTAAAACCATTCTCACGTTACCAGGTACAGTATGTAACCAGGGTAACCAACCCCCCCCCCCCCCCCCCCTAGTAATGGTGAGTTTCCGAATGGTCGAATTGGCCATCATCGGCGGACGCTGGTGCGGGGGCCTGTCCAGATTCCTGAACGGCTCAGGATGCGAAATTCGGGCGAGGCGGGACTGATGATTGGATAGCCCTGGAGGCATCATTGATTGGGAAAGCCACTAACTATGCCAAAGAAGTATACCGATCTAAAGACCTTTGATAGGAGACTGTAGCTATATCCCTTGCAGGAGCCGTTAAAAGCAGTCGCCTTGCAAATATGTGTCCGCCTTGTCCGTCCGTCCATTCCTGCCCCGACCGTAGTGTCCTTTGAAGATCCTGGTCTGCTGGATGCAGTGCTCCCAAGGAAATTCCATCCATGGGTATCATTAATCGATATCTTGACCCTTGCCCTTGTGTCCGCAGCAATCCACGTGCAGAGCAGGCAAGACTGGAAGGGAAGGGAATGCAGCTACCACAAAGCTGCAGACGCCCACCCACCGGAGTTGTCGTCCAGAACGTCCTGCTGGGCTTCCTGGACGCCGAATGATGCTTAAAGCTCAGGATAATAAGCAGACGCCCAGCTGTAGCCTCTGTCCCTGTGCGATAATAGGTATTATAGCAGCCCCGGCGAGACAATGGCGGGGAATTGTGGGTGATACAGCAGCATTGCTTTTCTCCCCATCGTTACAGGCGTGGACCGGTGTACAGTACATACAGTACGTAGGCCACGGTATTCTGGAGATTCGTCCATTCCCTCTACATAGGTGCCACGCTGGTCGTTTTTCGCTATCCGGGGGTTACAAGCGATAACCCTCTTCTTTCTAAAAGTGATCTTCGACCAAAGGATGTCGTCTTCCATGGATCCATTGGCTACAGGCTCATCAGGCTTGACTTGTCGCATACCGGCAGTTGCCCTGGCTCCTCCGCCGCACCAAAATTGCTTTCGGGTTGTCAAAGAATGGGGTTGATTAATTTGTGACAAGTCACATCAAATTTACACAGTAGTTGGCAGATCTGGAATGGGGCAACTACTGTGCATACATGCCCAGGCGGCGCTACCCACCTACGGTAGCTCTTGGATAGGCTTTTCTAATATGTTCCAAAACGGAAGAGAGCGACCATGGAACTGCATTTGCACTTTCCTATAGCTTGCCGGTTGTTCAGCCTTCTTGAGGAAGCTCCAGCCGCTGTAAAGCTATAGGCCCCGTAGCTTAAGTCGATCTGCATAATGCAAGACAGCCACGGGCGTCATTACTTGTTGATAGGCGGGGGGGTTTTGCGTGAGGGCTTCTTAGCTTTCTGGAAGACTTTCTTTTTGCGGCTATTCGACTCCCAAATCAAGATCTAGGCACGGCTGCGGAGCAACTCGGGGAGAGGTGGCGGGGATTTCCAGTCTCGGCTTGGGTGAAGTATTCTGTAAGGGCCGTCTCGGAGCTATGTACGACAGGCGGCTACAAACGGGGTCGGGGTTTTCGCTCCCCGCGACAGATTCCCGGGCTCGCCTTTCGGGGCCTCGTAAGATGGACGGGAAAACAAGGAAGTTTATGTGCCGAGACACCTGGTGGCTGAAAAACGAGGCCGATGTGGCATCATCGTGAGATTTTTCAGGATGGTGATGCGCTGCCCAAAACTTTGATGACGCAAACACGAAGAAAAAAACATAAGTACATCCAAATGAATGTCTGGCAAAGGACCCAGAAACTTGGTTTGATGTCGGGTCACCGCCGAGACGGTCTTTCCCTAGTATTGATATATCGGAGAGATAACCCCCACCATCCTCGCACCGGATGGGGTGATCTTCCAAGGCAGTCTCCGTGATTCGAAGCACGAGAAGGAAAAACTCGTGTTTGTTCTGTCCTGCGATTTAATCTCTTGAGGTCGATTCGCCACTATCTCGGATGGCAAATTGTTGGGACTGGGTGGAACGTGAAGTGCAGAGATGGAGTCACCGGCAGGACATTATAGTCCATCCAAATATGTTCGCCCTGGGATTTAACGCTCGGGTGTTTTGTGGGGACTAGCGGCGGTACACTGCAACCTCTCGGTACCTGCTGGCGATCGGCAGTGTAGCAGTACATGGCTTCTAGTACGTAGTCGCGAAAATGTCAGCGTCCCTCACTGCGTATCTATCTCCATTTCTCTCGATATTGTACCATAGTATGGTATTCCTTGCTGTCCCTGCCTGCTTCTGATGTTTTGGTAAGCTTTTTGTATTGCCCATCCATCCCTGGGAAGGAGTAGCAATCCGTTATATCGCCATGTCTTAGAAACAGTGGGTCCTATCTGCCGTCCGCCCTGTTATTAGTTAGGACCCATGTTGGCCGTCACAACCGCGAAACGCGATCTCCACATTGGCGATGTCAGTCAGGTACGGAAGTAACGGGGTGGCCATAACATCGAGTATGGAACCATGGCGGCCATGCCATCGTGGACGAGTCTGTTCACCGGGGGCAGTCGGCATGTCTCGATCCATCTTGCCGGCCGACGAAAGTGCATTTTTGTGAGGTTTCTGACTCCTGCTGGACTGGTACCGAACAAAACGGATGCAGCCGCTCCCGCACTCGTTCCGTGTTTAGTGAGCAACAAGTCGTTCAGCTTGGACGTCTGTGGTGGAAAGAAGCCATGTCGTTGGAGTGCCAGGGAGAAGTCGGTTTGGGATATTGTGTACCTGTGCGGGGTTTCTCGGTTCAGCTTGGGCACTCGACTCTAAAACGTGGCTGTTAGGTATCCCCTCGGACAGCACCGCGGAGAACCTCGGTGGAAGAGAGCACAAGGGGCGTGCAATATGACGATGATGCATACGGTGCTTCATCTTCCTCTTTCGTTCCCAAAAGCGAGTCCCCGGTTTCTACAGGGTGAACCCCGGAATACGAGCAGTCATCAAGGTGGCACATGAACATGCGGTTCCAAGGTTGACTCGGGCTCCAATGTCTAATAAACTCACGAGACAAGTTAAAATAATACACCTCGAATCAACATTACAGGAAGAAATAAAGTATATATTGCAATTTCACCCAGCCAAAGTTACGCATTATGTACGAACCATGCATGTACAGCCGACCCTGCTCTCTTCTGCTATGACTTTCCATCCCCGGCGTTCCTGAGACCAGCCAGTAGTTATGACCCTGTGACCTCCTTGATTTGAAATGAGCTTCTGTCACCACGGCCTCAAGCAGGGTTTGATGTCCCCGGTATAATATCCCTCTGCAGCCTCGTTTTGTCTTGTGTATGTTGTGACAACTTCGGAAATCTCTAGGATTTCGGGCGCCAATAACCGGACATCCCGGAGTCTGAACAAGTCGCTTGGTTTGGGACCGAATACTTCAGCTCTATGTGGTGGGTGATCGAGCTGGCTCAACCGGTTGCACCGCCATGTCGCCAGCCTCATCTTCCACTCCAGCCACCCCGAACTATATCCAGCTGCCTCTTCAGGGTCGGTATCTCCGGAGCGAACACTCTTCATTTCGGCAACATTGAAAATGCTGTGGTCGGGGAAACAATTCCTTGACAAAAAGATTTTTATTCCAGAATGACCAATGCGTTCTATATCTTGGATGTAGGGCAGCCTTAAAATCGTAAGAGCAGCAATAGAAAGAAAATTTCCAGACACACTAAAATGTTCCATTTTGCTTTTATCGATGCGGAGAAGCCGGAATCATGACAGAACGAGAATGAGAAAAGAAAAAACAAGGCGGAATGTTTTGGGTACGTAGGAGTATGGCCAGATGAAAAAAATACGAGTAAGCGGCAAGATCGGAAACCCGGAAAACTCCCTAACCGAGCAGAAAATCCCTCTTCCAACGTCAGAGTCGCTCCTTTGTGGCATATTTGCTCTGATGTTATTGGAAAGGGTTGCGATGATGGTGTGTCATCTCGAGCCCTAGTTCAGGGATGCATAGCTGGATTAGGGGGGTGTTACCCATGGCGATACGACCGGTGGTTGTTGTCGAACTGGCCCTTGACCGGGGAAGAATGTAGTGCTAGGTAGTATAGAGGGATGGGTTTCATGGATGTCGACATCGAATACCGGGACCTCAGAGGTGGTGAGGATCTTGGAGATGTCTCCATTGTGTCCTCCGTAAAGGGCAGAGGCATCGTAACTCTCGCCTTCGAGTTGCACCGTTCGAACCACAGCTCGGAGGTGTTGCCACGGTTGCGGGTACTGTAGGGAACGGCAGTTGGGTGGCGTCGCGGTCGACGGTCTCGGGCTTCGTTTAGAAAATAGCCCCTCATTCAAGCGAGAAAAATTGAGAGCGGCAGCCTGGACAGCACCAAGATACGGAGCTACATGCTGCAATGTTCGAGCCTCTCCCCGCCCGTTCCAATTCAGACGAATCTTCACGAGGTATGATGCTCCCTGTGGCCGAGGCATGTTCACATGGTGGATCCGCTGTGGAGGAGGCGGAGGAGGTGGAGGAGGTGGAGGAGGTGGAGGAGGGGGAACTTGTTGAGCTTGCATCGGGAGCTGCTGAGTAGGTGGCTGCGGCGGTGAGAGTTGAACGAACCCGATGGAGGGGGGGCTTGGCCTGGTTTGCCAAAGCCCAGGACCTGCCTGTGGTGGATGTGGTAGAGAAACACGAGGTCCAAGATGCTGGCTCGGTGGTGGGAGTTGGCCATGTGCGAGCCTAGGGTCGCCTGCGGTTTCTGTATTGGAATTATCAGAGCACATACCATCTTGGTTTACCGAATCGACTACAGTCTGCGAGGCCGGAGACGAGGGGCGAGTGCCGTGCTTCTTGACGCGTTTCGTGCTGTCTCTTTTCCGCTGCGGCAGGCGGAGAAAACAGTGAAGCTCATCTTCGGAGTCGGAATCAGAATCCATACCTGATTCGGGTGTCGGAATGTCATCCGACAAGTCAGAATCATAATCCTCGGTTTCTTCCGTAGCCGTGGAGCGAATCTTGGCAGCAGAGTCACGGAGAGTTTTCTGTGCAAGAGAAGCTTCGTAGCGTTCGTACACCATTTCGGCCAGTTTGTCGTGCAGAGACTCGCACGCACCGTCAACGGTAGGTTCGGGCTCGGAGACAATGAAAACCGACTCTCCATCCTTGGTCTTCCGGTATATGACTGCTTGGTACATCCTGGAGGGTGTTTTCCAAGTTACCGCGAAGAAGACGGATGAATCGTTGGCATTGCAGAGAAAGCGACAATTTGCTACACATGGGGCGTTAGAATTATCGAGTTCGAAGGAACAGATCGATGTCTACCTAGGTAAGACAGGTAGGTCAAGGAGGGTGACTCCATACCGAGGCTTTGCGCCTGCAGGTCGACTTTGAAACCAGACTTGGATTGTGTCATGGTTGAAGAGCAAGTCCTTTGTGCCAATATGTGTTATGGTTGCGAAGTTTCGGGAGACAAAGTCCTCATCGAGAGTCGAGTGTCGTTACTAAAAAGGGTGTTGGGACTGGAGACAATAGAAGTGGCATTTCCAAAAATGAAGATGAGAGACGATTTAATATAGTAATATTGTGCATGCACACGACGTGATGTATCAATGGGTGAATGCAGGCAAGCAGGGCTCTGGCTGTTTTTGTCTGAGGAGAAGACAGACCAACGCCAAGTACCAGGGACATTTGTGTATTGAGTTAGGGTACAAGAATTGTACTTTGTGGGTCCTTCAAGTGGGTCATGGTGTGCGAGCAGCACCGCAAGTTGGGCGGGGCTATCCAGGTCGGCTGAAACGACGGGAACTACAGTAGGTCCGGAATGGGAGCCTCAACTTGAAGTTTACAGTTTACTTGAACTGGCTAACAAAAAAAAATTATTAGCATCGGCTTGGTTTTTTTTTTCGCTCTCTCATGCTTGGTTTCCCCATCTCGATCTCCACGAGAGCACCCACCAAGACGCCCGACGTCTTTTGGCAGCAGCAATTTGTTGTATAACGACGATCGTGCTGCCACACAGCACAAATAGACACGGTCAACGACTTAGACCGTCCCCTCCCCTCGAGAGTTGAAGCCCTACAACAAGCATAAGGTGGCAATACGGCGTGAGTTTGCCTCTGGACGCTCTGGACGCTCTGGACGGCCCATTACGACACCCGCCCGGTCCTTCCACCCAAGTTTGCATCAATCGCCCCTCATGGTTAGATCACGAAGGCAACAAATGCCAACGGCCCGAGTTCCCCCCTAGTGGAAAGCCACCGTCGTCCATCAGCAATCCAGCAATCCATCCGCGGATCTCAATTCAAACTCTCTGAAGCCCGCTGTTTCCGCCAGATGCGAACCCTCTATTTCATCCCCTTGGTAAGCATTGCGGTGAGCGACGCACCTATTTGTTAGAAGACACCGATGGAAGTCTCGACTCTTCCGAGACCGGCATTCCCCTCGAGATACAAGGCGAGGTCGTCACCCCCTTACCTAACAACCCTCACCCAGGTAGCCTCTGCCGTTGACGCTTTTCGCGCAAACTTAGCCCAATGTGGGGTTGAACGGCATATGCAGGCAAGACATGGGGATAACATCCATGCCATCAAGTCATGGTAGTTGATACCTAGGTTCTGATGCTCGGAAGATAGAAGTGCGTTTGGATGCATCAACTATCGGTGGACTGCATGGCTCGCCTATCCGTCCAGAACTCTATTGTTCTGCTTGACACCAATTCGCCCATCTCTGATAACAGCCTCGCTGAAATGATTGGGCAGCAGAGCAAAGCATCCGATTCAACATCCCTCGCCTGCCTCTCTAGTCTCAACAATTTTATTCCTTTCTTCGTCCAGAGAATATTGGTGATAATGGAATCGTGGGGGGAGATGGCCGACGGGATTTACAGTCAAGGCATGTAGAAGGACTAGCGGTGAGGAGTGTGCGAGTGCAACACGGGCCCTCAATTACACGCCCGCCGCAGGCACATCACAAGCCTAAGTGAATGTGTCGTGTCAGCATCATTATTCTTTAGGTTAAGTTCTCCCGGAGGTCCGTACCTTTTCGAGAGTCAACCATGCGGTCCATAACATTGGGCGAGTCTACTTGTACTACTACTGGCCGGTCTCGGGCTGTGCTGGCTTGCGTCTGGACACCCATTGGCCGCATGTCGGCAGCGCGGCAGTGAGGCAGTGAACTCGCATCTAGGGACCGGCTATCGAGAAACACCAGGCAGCTCACGGGTTTTTGCTAATCAGGATTGGACGCTTCTCTGTAGTGGTTCGCCTTGACCCCGGCGTCATTAGCACCCTTTGGCATAAATGGAAGCGCTTGGGGGTTCGACCGCCATACGTGGCCGCGGTGGAATATCTCAAGGCCGCACGGAAAAGTCTAGAGCTTCAGCCGCGTCGCATTGTCGAGACCCAGCATTGGACTTCTATGATATATGAAGCCGCTAGGATGGGCATGCATATATAGGGCTGGGCCAGGAAGATGCGCGTCTCGTCCTCTCAAGCTGAGTCCCAGGTAGAGATGGTTTCCGCACAAGAGCTGAAGGGCAGGGCGTATCTTATCTAGCCATTGAACATCGAAGGAGCCGTCTATTTAACTGGCCCACCTAGCCCACCTGCGAGGGCCTTTTTCTACTTGCCATTTCCGTTCCAGCACGATTCTCGAAGCCTCCTCGCTTATCTTGCCTCTTGCTCCCCCTCCAAAGAGCCATGTTGTTTCCACAGCCAGACTGAAACCACACAGAAATAAACCACTGAGCGAGGACACAATGGCGTATCTCGGCATACCAACACATGCTCACTCTATGGACTCGGTCGCACTCCGAGTGTGTGTGAGGCGAGTATTTGACAACGTCATGCGAAGTGATAAAGCACCTCGATCCGAGACCTCGCAGGGCTCGCAGTGCCAACTGGCAAATGGGGCGACCGGGATATAATAAGTCTGACCCTATCTACCTCTGGGAATCGTTGGTTGCTATTCTTTTGCTTCATCTTGCGCTGTCTCCTCCCATTTGAATTCCTACTCGCGCTTGGGTCACATTTTCTGGTCTGCAACTACCAACATTGAGGACTATTGGGAGAATATGCAACTAGCTGGCGCATGTCACCACCAGCTCAGGCTCGGACCAGAGCGTTTTCTTTGGGACGCAAGCACGCTCACCCGATAACATCGTTTCTACCTATTTGTCGTCGACTTTTTGTGTCCGGGGTGTGGTGAGGCAGCGCCAACTAGCGCGCGTCTGCATTCCGACTTGTTGCAGATGGATAGGCAGTTTTCGTGCCAACCCACTCTCGACCTCTTGCCGAGGCGACTGCAAGACGGGCTTCCTATGGCAGATGAAGAATTAGGGCCGTGGCGGGGCCTTAGCGAACCCTCTAATGCGAAACGACGGTAGGAGTCATCCATCCAGTCTCTCCGGTTGCGTTACCCGGCCATCGATCAACACGGACTTGGCCGGGTTGCTGATGTTGGGCAAGAGGAATGGTCTTCGCCTGAACTCTCTTTGTCACTCCTGGGTAAAGCTACCTCCTACGTCTCGTCGGGCCCCTGTTGAGAGTTACTAGTCGTAGTACTGACCAGGGCTGTAATATAGCCATGCACCTACCGACGGCACACGGCACGATACGAAAATCCGGAGCAGAGTTTCCGATGGACGAGACATGGACTCATGAAGATGGGTGTAGGTGGATGGGTATATTCATGAGGCTGCCACAGAAATCGCAACCCCTACCGATACTCGCCTCGCACGGTGGCCAATATGACGGAACCCGCCTCTATCTGGGTGCACACAACTGCATCCCCAGGCTTCTCATATGCACAACGGTGAGTGGGCAAGAGTGGTGAGGCGAAAGGAAAGTTCATACCTGCGGGGGAAAGCCAAACTGCAAATGATAGAACCAAGTCGGTCGATTGGGAGGAACTAGATATTCTCTAGCTTTATCGCATGCACCCGTCCATCACATTTGTGATACCGAAGATCTCCTCCGAAACAGCACAAAATATTTCTGGACAGGGCCTTTTTCTACTAGGGGTGTAAAGAGGCCTTTTTATGCGTGTCTTGGCCTAGGTGGCTTCGTGCTTATCCACGTGGTTGGTTCAAGACGCGGGCTGTTATGTTCGGCGGGAGGTAAAAGCTCAAAAATTGGCGTTCTTTAGGTTCTTCGGGGTGGGTACATGTTGTGGACCTCCGCTTGTCATATCATAGGATCTGCTGCTCACCCTATTTCGAAGCCGCTAAGAGTAGATAAATGGAGGTTAGTGAAACTGTTCAAGATATGGAGATCGTGAGGTCGGTGAGCAGTTCTCCAGTTGGTAGTAACTACCTACCCCCTAAGTAGTATCTCGTTAGCCAGAGAAGAATATAAATAAATAGGGTTCCCGTGATAGATAAAATACAAACTTAATTATATTAATTTATATAGTTTTTAATACGTATTCTGCTTACGCATGGAGAGTATACTTTTTCCGTTTCAGAGTCATGCAAGTATCCCGGCTGGAAAGCCCCGACCGCCGTGCCAACCGGTGTCGTTGTCCTCATGAAGGGGATTAGAGTCGCATAATAATTCTCCATCTGTCTATATCCACACCCACTACTAGTACCACTTCCGCTATTACCCTGATCATGCAATCCATTTGGCACGTCCAATTTATCCCTATCCACCCCTCCCTATCCTTACCAAATCCGTCCACTCGGCACCCAGCCTCGCCATTCTCCCCTCTTTCCCCCCCTTCTCTAGCCCTAGCCTAAACCCTCTAATCTTCTCCCTTTTCTTCCGCCGTTTCCATATTCCAGCATCGCCGAGCCCAGGGCGCCCCCCCCGCCCGACCCCCCCTTCCTCTTCTTGGAGAGAGAGAGGAGGAGGAGGGAAGATACCCCTCTCTTGAGAATGAAGTATCCGTGAAGTTATATTTTGGGGTGAGAGCAAGGATCTTTTGTTTTTCTTGTTGGATTGGTGGACGTAGGAACTGCGCGAGAAGAGGAGGTCCACGCGGCGGGCGAAGTTGGAATGGGAGAAGGGGGTGGAGGGGGGGGAAAGATGTCACCTTTGTATATTATGGTGCAGGGGATGTCTAGTTAGGCGACGGTCCAGCGCTGGGCTTCTTGGATCTCAGGACTCCGGGTGCGGGAAGGGTATGGCGGTTTGTATGAGTAGTGGTGGTCGGTTCTCGTGGTTGCTGATGAATTGTTCGCGCGTTGTTAGTAGAATGTAGTGCTACCTGTTTTGTTCGTTCTGTGCCGGGAGTACCATGTTTCCCAGGGGAGATATTGCTGCTTATGATGGTGGTAAGGTCGCTGTTCATCGTGTTGCATTGCTTCAGTTTTCATTGTGCTCACTCTCGATAAAAATATTGTTGTGGTGCTGGTTATTGGAAAACATATAATAATTTGGCTACATCTTTGGATACTCATCGCATGGAAATTCTACAATGTGATTAAATCATGGGTAATATCACGAGCTTTGTTTTTATTTATCTAATTCACATGGACTTGTGCTTTTGCCATGTACGGTCATTTTTCGGTTCCTCCGCTGCTCACCGTAGTTCAAAATTGTTGTGCTATTTCCCGACTTAATTTTGATAATAGGACCCTTGAGATAGCTCCAGTCAATCCGTCCCCCGCTCCTTTTAATCGAGAAACCACGTACCCGCAGAATCTACCTGATCATGCCTGTGGCTTGAGGTAAGACGGCACGGCATTTGAAAGTAGGCATAATCATCGCAAATTATAATCAAAGAGATAGACAAATTGTGTACTCTGGAGTATTTCTATTAATTGAAATCCCTTGCGGTGTTTGGTTCCGAGCCCGGCACCTAACATCATCAATATAACTCCTTTGAGTCATCTTATCATTGCTACATATTTACTAATACTTTTGAATGGTGCTTTCATTGATGTACCTAGCAACTCGTCGCGGCTAAAATTTCATTGGCGGCGGCATTAGCAGCACTACCATGATGTACTCATGAAATGATCGTAATTAATTTCTACACTTCAGGAAGCATCACGTAAAGCTGCTTCCCTTATAGCCGACTCATACCGTCTCCAGCCTGGAAAGTTATACATACTCTCCTGAGTCCATGCTCTTTCCCCGTAGCCTCCACAGTCAAAATAACATACCAAAGGCTTGTTGCCACACCCTATACTACCTCCTGAAATCCAAAACACCCCCTTCATCCATACCGCCCCCCTCATCTCTTTCCTCCCAATTACCCTATCGCATCACTTACATCTTACATCCCACTCAACCCCCTGGCCCCAACAACCCTCTTTAACTGTCTCGCCTTCTCCTTCGTCCCGTTATCCCACTCACATCCCTGAAGCCCACTCATCATCAGCAGCATCATTCCCAGTCCCTCGCCCGTGATCATGTCAGCAGTTGTACCACTCCTGTCGATAACATCTTCCCATGCCTTCTTAGCGGCGCTGGGCCCGTCTTGGGGCTCGCCTGGTGCGGGCTTGGAAGTCTTGGGGAAGGCTTCGGGTTGGGACACCGCCTCGCGGTTGTATATTTTCGAAAGGTTAATTAGGACGTGGTGGGTTCGCTGGAGGGTGAGTTAGTGGTCGAGTCATCGTGGAAGGGTTAGGGGTGGTACAGAGGCGGGATTTAAGTGGCATGTCTCTTAGTATGTATCATGTAGTACAAAAGTGCTTCATCCTTACGGGATGATGCAAATGAGGGGTATCAGCCTCGAGGCGGGAAAGCCTTGAAGTTGTCTTGGGCGGCGGGGCAATAAATATCCGTCCAGTGTGATAGAGCCTCCATCTATCCTCATACCTTGCTGAAATCCCACACGAAAAATGCAGAGGGATGTTTGTTTTCTCCAGCCAAGAGGGAAGACCGCTCCATAGCGGCTGCCAGCTCGTCGAGGGCATTCGTGAGCTCAGTCCGGCCGGCCTCGTGAGGCAGAGCCCAGTTAGACATGTCTGGAGAGGAATTGACTGATTGATGGGGTGGGCAATTATCGTTGATTGATGCAGTAGACCAGCATTTGAGAGGCAAAGAGGTTCATTAGGCATTAATAATGATGCGAGGGTCCATTTATCAAGCAGGAAGGCGTCAGCATGGGGGTACAGATGACCTTCTCAAAAGTATTGTCCCGCCAAGACAAACCCCTGTCACCGCCTGTATTATACCGCCTTTGCACTCGGCGGCAGTTTGTTTCGATCGCATGCAAATACCACTTTGATTCGGCCGTTTGGGGTCTTCGAAGACTTTACCGTCGTGGAAGCATGTCCTCGGCTTGGCCCAAGAATTGATGGATATACTTCCAGGTGGAAGGGCATGCAGAGTGCGGTCGAACGCGACGATGAGCCAGCGGGGTTGAACGCTTAGTAATGTTAGACTGGCGCGGTGTGCCCGTGTATTAGTCACCATATTCTCGCTGGTGTCCGAGAGGTGGCGGCCAGCCTACACCATTTTGAATAGTTAGTACCTATCCAAAGTTCTGCTTCGCCGACAAAGCAGAGTGGGAATCTTTTCCAGCCAACCGCGGGCAAAATCGCCTCGTCGCGAATCGCACGGCTTCCGAAGAACCGAATACCGCCCCTGATACCAAAAGATTGAAAAGATCTCATGATGGGTTGACAGGACCGGATGTTCATCCTCCAGCTACCCCCTGGAGGGTTCGTTTCCCAGAGAACATATGCTAAGATCTCTAAATGTGGGGAAACATTCCAACCGGTCTAAAGCCTGCAGGTTTAGAAGGACGAAACGGCGAGGTCGAATGCCGAGTCGTCAACAATGATGGCGCCAGAGAGAGCTTGGTTATCCCCTTACAGGCCTCAAATGCCTGTTTCAAAAACAACTTCCGAAAATGCCCAAGAATTACATCGCATGTCTCGCCTATTTCCATCGTCAAGATAGCTCTAGAAGTCATAGATGGGATGTCATTCCGAAAATTCAGAGACCGCAAGTTTGCAGAAATCGTTTTCTGCGCGGTCTCATCTGATCAGCAGGTGAAGGGATACGGAGCACATCTCATGGCCCATTTGAAGGATTATGTCAAAGCTACTTCCCCAGTGATGCCTTTTTCTCACTTACGCCGAAACTCTGCTACCGGGTATTTCCAAAAACAGTGGTTCACCAAAAAGATCGCTCTCGACAAGTCTGTCTGGATGGGTTACCTCCATGGACACGCGATACATCGATATCTCGTATAATGTATTACACCAACGATATTCATCGTCCGTTTCGAAATCTTGGTGCCCTCCGGGGTGTAACCAATAAGTTGCTTAAGTTTGGAAACTGGGTGATTAACCCTCCGTTGTCACCATACCACCAGGGTTCCCGGGAACAAAGATCAAATCTTTTTATCGAATAGGGACCAAGGTTTTGAGGGAACTTAATGTCTTTCAGTTGGAATGGGAGAGAAATGGGTATATCGCCGAGATCTGGGTTAATATAGTTGGTGTTTGTTCGGAACTTTTGGCTGGCATTCCTTGCCGTGCCAATGTGACCTTGTAAGGGCCCGAGTAGGGTAGGAGAAGGGCAGGGTTTGAGTATCCTGATCTATCTAGGCCTCTCCTCATCCTCGAAGTCGCAGGTGCTGGCTCCCTTCTTGAGAGCTGATGAAGCCCTCACTGCGCATCGCCGCTGAAAGAAGACCCTTGATAGCATGCACGTCGGACTTGTGCAGAAGTGGCCTTGCCACAGAAGAGACTCATCTATCCCTCACTTCCCTGCATTGCCTTCACAGCTTGCCCCATGGCTCCGTCACTCTCCGCTCTTTTCCTTCCCGAAAACTTTCGGAATCGGCAATATTTATGCATCTAGGTGGCCAGAAGGATCGACTTGTCACGCGAATATCTCAAGATAGAATTTGGGATGTATTGACGCCTCGCTATGAAGGCCATAGGTATCAGTGCTCAGCTTAGGGGCCCATGGTCCTATCGCCCCGCCGTACGGTTGCCTCAATCATGCAAAGGACGGAGGCGCTCTTGCAAGAAGTGGTGGAACAACCTGAAGGCGATGGTTTAGAGCCGGTCAGTTGACCAAGATTCTGCCAAATGGAGCATACGGGCTAAAATTGGCAGGGTAAGCCTGAGGCCAGACTCGTCCTGCATGAACATCGTCGGTTCTGAAGGCTTGCTTTATCAAGGCGAAGCGCTGACAGAACAACGCCGCAGGCTGTGCAGGCAATACAGAGATGAAGAATACCGGACACCCGCACTTGGTCAAGAGAGGCAGCCAGCGCCTAAGACACTGGCAAATTATGGGACAAGCAACAATTGGCTGCGTGGTTGGAGTGAGAATGCTGGAAGTGGTTTAAATGTTGTTTGATTATTAAAGCCACTCTCCCAGACTTGCCAACAAGGTCGACTCAGATACTACTACTAACTCATATTTTCTAAGAAAATCCTGTTTCGACAAGTATCATAGGGTAGGCCTATATAGAACCTAACTTCGTTTGTACAGATACCCGCTTTAAAGATGGCTAATAATGATCCAGCTACGATATGACTTGACAAGACTGGTCCGAGGTTGCCACAATGGTTAGCAAGCTGTGGCCGGACATGAAAGTAACCTGTCCCTGGGAAGAGCCAGCACACTAATTGCATGCTATGGCCATATGACGGCTATATGCACTAGAGACATCGAGGATGAGACAGCAAACGGGCTACTGAGGTCGCTCTTACTCCGAAATATCAGACAGAGCGGATTACTATGGCGGTCTACCTACATGATGGCTTCGAAATATTCGGACATCGGACCACTCAATGGCACGGCGGTGGCCGTCTTTTACGGGCTGGGGACTCCAGCACCGCTTTATACGGACGTCCAGACGGTTCCGCGGCTCTTTAGCGCAACATCGATAGGTGCACTGGCCTAATGGACCATCCGTCGCCAAACCTCCAAACCGTCCCCAATTCTCCACGGGATAAGACGTCGGCGGACGGCGGGAAACCAGATAGTGGGCGAGATACACCCACCCTGGCATTCACAAATGGCTATATAATCTAAAGGGGTCGTTTGCCGTGCCCAGGGTGGCGACATAAGGGAAGAATATAGAAATTTCGCTTCCTTATTGATTGACACTTCTCCTGGTTTCCCTCCTACTTGCATTTGAGAACTATTCTACGTTTTCGAGGGGACTCTAGACCCCCCTCGCTATGTTTCCTCTTGAGGATGATCATCGGCGTCCTACGTGACTCACCAATGCGAACCTCCTAGAAAGGTCTTGCCACACCACGGACAAGGATCCGATGGCTTCCGGGGGCGTGTTCAGGCCGGGGACAGAGACCTCGCTGATGGGCATGGGTAAGTGCTTGCTGTCGGCCATGGACTCGGTATAAGAGGGGGGTGGCGTGCAAGGCGTGCAGGGCACAAGAGGCCGGGCTGGCGGAAACGTCTTCGGCAGAGCCGCGGACTCTACGGCGCGGCATGCGTCGAAGGGATCGGGAAGAATGCCCTTTTCTTGTTGCTGTGACCATTGCGGTAGCTGTCGCGGCATCTGTCGGCTCGATTTTCCAGGCGTAATCGAGCCAGGCGTTGATCGCGTTAATCTTCTGACGGACAACCTGCTCTCGTGAGAGGTTTTCCCTTTGATCCCCCATGATGATCTCGGCAAGATGTTTCCGTTCCGGAAGGCTAAAAACGACAGGCTCGGATTGCGGCCCTTGACGTTTAGTTAAACTGGAGTTGCTTCTTCAGTTCGTGGTTGTTCTTGACCTAGTAGTAGTCTTTCCGTAATATAACAAAATACAATCTAGGTGGCTCTGCCTTGCGGCAACTAGCCTACACTATAATGTCGGACATTTGTCCTTATCCGGGCCGGTGGCTCGGCTTATACCTCGCTGTCTCCATCTGGGTCCCGAAGAATCTATACTGTAGGTTGAAGATCTCCTCCTAGCAGAGGACCTGCCGCAAACCCATGGTGACCCTCGACACCTCCACCCAATGTTATGTTGCAGAACCTACTCTGCACCTTCTCCTTGGACGTTAAAGCCGGGCTATCAAGACGCACACCGTATTTATACTGGCCTTCGTCTGAGTTGCTCTGCTGAATCTCGCAAATGTACATATTTTTAGGGGCACCTTCCCCAAACCCGCTATCAGAGATTAAAAAAAAACTCATTATATCAAAGTTCTATAGTCCCTCTCTCGCATTCCTCATATTTCCAGATTTGCCAGGCACCTGCAGGGGTTTATCTACTGTCCAAGGTATCTCAAACAGGGTATGTAGAAGGAGCGATGTAGACGTTGTGAAAGAGGTACTTACGTAAGGATACACATTCTCGTGTCGTTAGTAAGGGGCACGAGCTTTCAACAGTGCGATTTGACTTGCACTGTTGACAAGAGAACACGTACCTGACGCGTCTTCTGCTAGCGGATGCCCCGCCTCAACATTCAGCCCCTAGCCTTGTTCCTCAGCACGAATGATGGTGGGATTAGTACCGCGCAGCCGGGACTCTCCCATCTTTGGGAGTAGCTAATGTCTTTTCTGGCCTATGTATCTGCACAAAAGCACCGTTCATAATATTAGAACATATGGAAGACTCTACTTGAGTTCCCGAGCCTATAATTTGGGTTCGATGAACCTTTTTTAAAATCTTGGATAGATGTGGAGTTTGGGCTGAGAATCTCTCCTAGCTGTCATTGAGCTTTGTCTACAGAATACTTGAATTTAGCTGTGCTGTGCTTTTGGCACGGAGGAAAGCGAGAGGCTGGCTTGGTCTTATCGCCCGTGGTAGGTATAATAAGGAAAATGATGTCGTCTCGTATGGTCTCATCCGAGGCGCGGGCCACTCCATAAACAGCACTTTCTCTGAGTGATCCAGCTCTGCTTGTGGTTCCCGCCTAAACCGTACTATGTATATATCTTTACTTGTCGTTTTTCTCTGACTCTTCACGTTTACCAACGCGAATGTGAAGCGCCACACAGGCAAAATTTTATAGTACATCGCCCCTCAAGCAGGTTTAGAAAAAAGTCTGATCTGCTTTTGTACATATTATCCTTGCGCCTTGTTCCCTCTTTTCGACCTTCCCCGCAAACCAACCACTTTACGCGTAAAACCAAGTCCCCAGTTGGACCAAATCGCGACTTCACGGCCAGACATTCAAAACTATCAGTCTCGCATACGACCGAGAAAATCTCCTCAAGAGAATACCTACCTACTAGTCAACTTTCTCCAAAGTTACATACTTCACCAAAAAGCACTTAAGATGCGCGACCAAACCACCGTCCTTCAAACCTGCCCTCCCCACCTAGGTTTTCGAATCGAAAACCGGGAGCTGATACGAGCAGAAGAAGAGTTTAAGCACCTCAGCTGGGTGGACTTGCACGAAATAATCGGTGAAGCTGTCCATATTTACTTCCTTTGCTACACCCGAGCATATCCCATTCTCTTAAACCCCAAAGCTAACAGAATGTTCCTCCACATAGCAACAAACAACCTTGACGCCCTCGTGCGAACGCCTTCCGAGAACGTACGCTACCAAGAATGGGGAGCCCAAGCTAGACGTGACTATGGCAGCGTCATGAACTACCTCATCCGGGAACGATTCCCTAAAGCCTGGGGTAAGACAGCACCATTCGCCCCCAAATCAAAAGTTCCCTTCCAAGACCCTAGCGACTACAGCGTACTCCTAAACCACTGGCCCTACGCCCTCGAACCAGGCATCGTGCACCTCGTTGTCTGGTCACGCACCCCGATGGCGGTGGATACCGAGAAGGGTGATCTGCTGCCCGAAAGCAGACGACTTGTTAACGATTTCGTTCGTCGATTTTTTGTCGAGAGGCTGGGCGACAGGGGTGCTGACAAGGTGTTGTGGTTCAAGAACTGGGTTGCGCTTCAGAGCGTGAGGGCGCTGGACCATGTACATGTCCTAGTCAAGGACGTCGATCTCGATATCATACAAGAGTGGTCGAGGGTCTTGGATTGTCATCGATAGGTATTTGATTTTCGGGCCTTATGGAGGACGGGCGATATAATTATACCTCGGCGTAATGAGACGGATGGAGGGATGACTACGGCATTTAAGATAGTCGACTAAGCGATACCCCATTTTTCACATGGAGTTGCGGAGGATGTAATTGTGGACAGACGACACCAAGAGATATCCCCAAATGAACTTAGATTTTTCGTTCATCAAGCCATCGTGCCGCCTTTATGCCTTTCGTCTTTGTTTCCTGTTACCACCTTGCGCTGGCTGATCCTGTGGCATACCCTCCATTCCCTGGGGCATACCACCAGAACCTCCCATCCCCATCATTCCCCTCGCCATACTTAGCAGCGCAGAGCCCTTGTAGAGCGCAAAAGCTGGGACGACGCTCCATAGCAACCACATCCAGTTCCCAAACAGCATCACCAGCGTCAGGGCCGCCCAGGTAATCCACACGCAGTCGAACATGTATTCGGTCAGCCCTGCATTTTTGAGGTCGTCTCCGGCGCTCACGAGGGCTCCGGTCTGCGGGTGGTACTTTGGCCGTCCCGCCCTTTCCAAGGCGTACTCGCACAGAAATGCGGGAATCGAGAGTAGGAAGTAGGTGAGTAGCGAGCGTGACTTGAAGAAGAAGTGCCAAAGGAGGAAGAGGACGTTGATGCACAGGGAGCAAAGGTGCAGGTTCTTCAGGGACTCGACGTTGGATTTTGCTCGGGCTTTGGTTGCTTTTTGGGCCATGGTCGTCGATCGATGCCGTCGTTTGGGTGCCGACGGGAGGAAGAAGGTGTAGCTGTCGCCGGGAAGAATATTTATCTGTTGGTTTCCTCTTGACTCATGAACATTATGTTGTATAAGAATCCACTCCCCGAGGTTTGGGAACGTCCAGTGAGTCTTGGTGTTGAGGTTTGCAGGGCTGGTAGCTCCGGTGAGTGGATGTGTCACTGTCTGGCTTGTGAGGCTCTCGGGGAGGAGTTTGCAGCTTCAGTATGAGCCACGGTGGCCGTGCCAGCCGAGTCCGCTGTGGCGGTAGGCACGTTGCTAGGACAATACTACCTATCCAATGAAAATTAGCAGGAACATCATGGCGGGAAAGAGGGCCCGTGCTTGAATGTTGTGGATGTTGCTAGTCACACTTGCAGCTCTGTTTGCCACAACACGGTCCTCGTCGACCCTTTTCCCTTTCTGCACCGCGACACGCCTTCTTGGAGAAAACAGTCTCGGCCGTCTGCATTTTGTGGTAGTTTTAGTCTTCCTTTGCAGTTCGATTTTATTGTCCCGATTTGTGGTCCGTCGAACACGTTTTTTTTTCTATATATAATTCCCCTGGGCTTTAATCGGACGGGTGTTCCTTCGTTTTTTCCCCGTGGCCAGGGACTTGTTGCTTGCCTCCTGCCCCAACCCCTCGGTCAGGCACACGACACACCAGCAACAATTCACATTGCTTGCCCGCCCCCGTATCTCGATTCCCCTCCGCAGTTGGAACCATTGGAACGCGATACCCTCAGCCCTGACATTCGAACTGAGGGGAACACGTTTTTATTTGAATCATCTATTTGTAATAACTGTTGCGACGTCTTCCGTTCGGGTCTGTTGTTGCCTCATCTGGTCGGATTTTGACAGCCAATATTTCGCCCCACCACCATATTGGAATAAACAATTCAATCCGCAGCCTAGCCGCCAACCTATTTTCACTCCACCCGCTCCACCGACCTCCCCCAGACCTGCTTCACCTTCTGTCCTGGGCGTCTACATAATATTGCATTACTCGGTGACCCATTTGATGCCAGGCCCATCTCGCCACCGAAACCTGTCTTTCAAGAACACCACTAGAGGATCTATCCTTATCCTAGTTCCTCGATTAGGATTCTTCCCTTCGTTAAGTTTGACGTCTTCAACTGCCATCACGATCTCGTATATCGCCTGCCACGTAACACACAACCGTCGAGATACAGCCATCGACAGAAATATAACGTGTGATTCGATCTGATGGCCTCCTCTAGTCGATAGTCCCGACGCTGCCATCTTCCTCACACCTCTCACGGTCCCCGACACCGCCGTTCGCGAGCCACGGACATGGCTCCACCGACGATCGCCGCCGTTTCGGGCCTTATGCGCAACGTTATTCACTATCACATCGATCACCACAACCTCGACAATGCTCTCTTCTTCGCCGAGCGACTGCAGGCGCACGACCCGCGATCTAACGAATCCGCCTACCTTGTTGCTCTCTGCCACTACCACCTCGGTGACTTCTGCTCTGCCCACAATGCCACCAAGCTTGCTGGCATGCGAGGAACACATCTAGGGTGCTCATATATCTTTGCCCAGTCTTGCTTGGAGCTTGAGTACTTCAAGGACGGAATCTCCGCCCTCGAGAAGGCAAAGTCTCTCTGGATATCCACGACATCCCTCGGAAAGCACACTGCCACTTCACGTGCCACATTTCCAGACGGCCCTTCAGTCCTCTGCCTCCTCGGGAAAATGTATCGTGGATTTAAGGACCAAAAAAAGGCCATACTGTGCTTTGAAGAGTCTCTCAAGGGAAATCCATTTATGTGGGATGCAATAACCTTGTTGTGCGAAATGAACCAGGATGTCAAAGTGCCGAGCATATACCGGTTTACCGAGTCACTCTTCCAATGCTTCGCCCCGGAAAACGCTCCCGCCGAGTCGAGGCAAGGCACGCCACTTTTCCCCACAGAGGTGCAAGCAAAGAAGGCGTCATTGCGCAACGGCGCTGTGACGTACGATGACCCTTTCGAGGCACATCGACCCTCGAATTTGCAAAATGTCTACCAAAACCCTCAAGACGACCCTTCGGATGTCATGGCTAGACTTACTAGAAGGCCAGGGATGACCTCCAGCACAACCATTGCAGCAGATTCGGATGGCATGGAAACTCCACAGGTAGCGCCTACGAAATCAGAAACATCACTGCCCCAAGGCGTACACAATGCGGAAGCACCTCCTGCACCAATCAGGAGAACACGGACTGCACAGACCACCGAGTCTGGGATCCTCGATGCGCCACCAAAGATGAGCTATCGCCTGGGGACAAAGAGAGGGCAGAGGCCACAGGTCCACGAAGACGGCCAGGACGCTGCGATACAGCCTGCCACCAAATCCACTGTTGGTGCGATATCAGCCATCGAAAGGAAAAGGACAGTGTCAGGGCAGCCACGAGCCGCGGAGGACCCAGGCGCGCCACAACGTCGAAGTGCCCGTCTCAACATGTTCAAGACGACATCAAAAGCGACCACTGGTGTATCCGCAGTTGGGGCTACAGGTACTCGAGAGTTGAAAAAGACCAGAGCACCGATATCGAGGATTATGAGACCCGGTTCCAGTGGTTCCAATGTCGGTAGAGTCGTCAGTGGCAACAGAAAACCTGTCGAAGATAATAATCACATGGATGTGGATCATGTCGACCAACCAAGAGGAAAGGAATCGTCTGCTCCTCTGCCGGCGGTGGTCAAACAAAATGAGCTCGAATCTATTAAGACTGAGGAAGCATTGAAGTGGATTCTGGAGCTGATGAAGAAGATATCTAACGGATATGTAAAGCTCAGCAAGTATGAGGTGGACGAGGCATTGAAATTTTACAACATGTTGCCTCCCGGCCAAAAGGAGAGCCCGTGGATCCTAGCTCAGGTCGGCAGGGCATATTACGAAAAGGCCGACTATGTCAAAGCCGAAACTTTTTTCAGAAAGCTTAGACACATCGCCCCGTCTCGAACAGAGGACATGGAAGTGTATTCAACCATTCTCTGGTTCCTCAAGAAGGAGGTTGAGCTCTCATTCCTCTCCCACGAGCTGGTCGACACGGCATGGGACTGCCCACAGGCTTGGTGTGCCGTCGGCAACGCCATGTCACTAACCAGAGACCACGAAGGCGCTCTGAAAAGCTTCAAGAGGGCGACCCAACTAAACCCCAAGTTTGCCTACGCGCACACGTTGCAGGGTCATGAGCACATTGCCAATGAGGAGTACGACCGTGCGCTTACGTGCTACCGAAATGCCTTGTCAGCAGATCCCCGACACTACAACGGCTACTACGGTATCGGACGTGTATACGAGAAACTCGGCAGCTACGATAAGGCCCTTACCCACTTTCAAGCAGCATCGCAACTAAACCCAAGGAATGCAGTCCTCGTCATGTGCGTTGGTAACGTTCTCGAGCAACAGAAGCAGCTCCTCCCTGCTCTGCAATGCTACAGCAAGGCAGTCGAGCTGTCTCCCAACGCCGCCCAAGCTCGATACAAGATGTCTCGAGCCCTCCTTGCCACCGGCCACCTCGAACAGGCCAGACAGGAACTCATGATCCTGAAAGATCTCGCACCCGATGAAGCGAACGTACACTTCTTGCTCGGCAAGCTATACAAGACCTTGAACCAGAATGGGCTGGCGATTCGCCATTTTACGATTGCCCTGAATCTGGACCCCAGGGTAAGACCCTTTGTTGCTTTACCAGACGATGATTTTGCGCACCTGTTCCCCCAAGGCATTTAAAGTTTATACTGCTAGGCCGATCCCCGGCTAATCTCGCGTGCTTTACCCCTACCTTATAGGCAAGCAGTCAAATTAAAGAGGCCATCGAGAGTCTCGAGGACGACGATGGCATGGACGACTCTATGATTGGATGAGTGATGATGCTTGCCACGGGTCTCCGGGTTTATGACTACTTGCTTCAGGAGTTGGAGATATACTACTAATCATAGCTATCGAACAACACGACGATCGACCCAACATGACTTCGGCGTTTGCTCATTCGGTTCTTAGAGTCACTCGATGCTTTGTGACATCTGATGCTGTAGGACGGAGGACTTGAGATGGCGAATAGGTGGTGCTGGTTGGTGGGTAGGAACAGGAGGACATAAGTTCCTTGCGCTCCTCATGAGTCTTAGTAGCCGCCTTCTGCACCTCCAGATGCACACTACCGGGAAGAGCAGGAAGTATCGATTCAAGCATAGAGCATGGCATAGGCGTTCCAGGAGGGCATAAGCATGGTATGGGCTATGTTGCTACGGAAAGCACCCTTACTTGTATTGCCCCCGTCTTGTATTAAAATCCTAGCATTGATTGCGCAACATTGTACATTAATGGGCATATGGGGACTGGATGGATTGATGGGCCCGATATACCCATCTCGGAATGAATCATGGCAATATTGACAGAGAGAGCTATCTCCGATTTCAGGTGCTTCTAGTATTGCGATACGTGCTGATATTCAATGTGATAGTCTCTCACGATGACAAGACTACTGGGGTAGGTCGAATGCTTCCTGATCAGGTATGGTACAATTGCATTGGCGCGTGAATGGCCCTGCAATTTTTGCTCAAAGGAAGAACAGAAGTTCCCGGGCTAGGGCCCGGACATGTTGGCAGCCCTCGAGGACACAAGTTCCTAGCATTGGTCTAGCAACGTCTCGGAACAAAAGCAACGAGCGCAATGACGGTGTTTATTTCGCCCCACTCTCAAGTAACCACTATCGGACTGAGCTAGACTCTTACAAACAGGCTGGAGTAGGTGTTCATCAATATGGAGTAGTGAAGAATAGTTAGGGCAACGATGGACTGAATGAGTCTCCATGGTGTTGCCTCAATTTGGCCCGACTTCTACCCGGCAAGTAGTTGGCAAAGCAAGAAATGGGACGGTGTCCGCACCTTAAGCTTGAGAAGAAATAGTAGTAGAATGCTAAAAGCGGAAGGAACTTGAGGAAAAGAAGTTGTCAATTGAAGCGGTGGCTGGTGGCGGGCGTACTATATTGCAGGTTGTCGTCCCTTCCCCTGTGTATACACTCAAACGCGTGAGCCGCCGACTACGATGGCTCAACAACAAAGCAAGATGGACTCAAGCGCCACATAGCAGCTTTCGTCCGAGGGCATTCCGCGTTGATTCCCGATGGAAAAAGATTTTGCATACTAATGAAGGTAACCTCTAGTCCGGAGGCTATGGCGATAACTTCACCGAAAGCTGTGCAAAAATTGTGAAAAGAATGAGGTCTTTGTCGCCTGAATTTTGCCTGTTTTCCATCCTCCTGCGCAGTTGTTGTCTCCCATGCTGGATCGGCAGGAGTCAGCGAAACGAAGTTACCTAGTGGCTGATGCCAGCAGCAGCAGGCCTAATCAGCACCGCACAGACCACATCTCGATAGCTTGGGCCAATCATTCGGTAAGAAAATACAGCGGCAAGAACCAATGGAAGAGCACCTACAGCCGAAACAGAGCAAAAAGGGTGCGATTTCCGGGACAAAAACAAGCAGGCAAGATTATTTTTGCAGCGCTCAACCCAGCCTGCAAACACCCATTTGCAGGCATATAAATGCTCATTCCAAAAAGGGACTAGCGGTCCAAAACTCAACAGCAGGCCCGCCACCTGCTGCACACACAGAAGACAGTGAAGAAGGAAGGAACGGGGCTCGGGCCACAGAGGCAGGCAGTTAGTGACCGCTAATTCTGATTCTGGGCAGCTTCCCACTTATAAAACTGCCTTCCCCCAATCCACCCTGCATCTACCCAAACTCACACTGCTCTCTCCTTTTCACACTAAACATATCCATCCACCCAATAACTTTTTCGCGTCATCCATCAAAGAACAATCCTTCGTAACATTTATCATACATCTCCGAACACCTTCAACTCCATCTACCATCATGACTGGACGTAAGTACCGCGCTCCCTTCCTCATTACCGCCGCCTCACGATTGCGATGTGGTGGTTTTTTTCCCCCCATATTTCCTTTTCTCAGCGAGACGACTTTTGGTGTTTCGGACTTGTGGGTAGACATTTGCCTGCCAAGACATTGTTGGCCCCCACTATGCGGCATGCTGCACGCATGACGCGCCATACACCAAGGGTAACACCGCTGATGGAGGATGGATTCAGACTCCATTGGCATCGTTGTCTGCCTCGAGTTTCCCAATCTGGATCAATAGCTAACGTGTTTTCACTATAGGTGGCAAGGGCGGAAAGGGTCTCGGCAAGGGTGGCGCCAAGCGTCACCGCAAGATTCTTCGTGACAACATCCAGGGTATTACAAAACCCGCCATCCGTCGTCTCGCTCGCCGTGGTGGTGTCAAGCGTATCTCTGCTAGTAAGTTACCTCATAACCCTTCAGCCAGCCTGTCATCAGCTTCCCCTTTCCACATGGCTGTCGATGCGTTACACCATCCATAAGATATTAACCTTCACTTCCCTTCCGCAGTGATCTACGAGGAGACCCGCACTGTTCTCAAGTCATTCCTCGAGGGCGTCATCCGCGATGCCGTCACTTATACCGAGCACGCCAAGCGCAAGACCGTCACCTCCCTCGACGTTGTTTATGCTCTGAAGCGCCAGGGCCGTACCCTCTACGGTTTCGGAGGTTAAGCATATGCTTCCATCGTCTCGCATCCCTACTTCTACTTTCGGGGTTTACGGTTCTTTTACGGCATGGGCACAGATCTGGGATTTGAGATCAACTACATGACCACTTGTACTTGACACGGCATGGGGCGTTTCTGGGTTTTTCTGCGTTTCGCACGCGTCGGGATGTACTACTCTATGGGGACATGATACCAATGATTTGTCTGTCTCTTCCGTATGGAGAGATGATGAACTGCACAAGGTTCTCTAGAGACCCTCTCACCGTCGGCTTGTCTAGGTGCTGTCAGATTTGCTATGGTGCTGTCTGATGCGTTCCCCTGTGACGGCCTGGGCGTGAAATACAAAACACGAAATCAATTAATTGTGTGACGCGTTCCAATGTGCCTCGTGATGTAGTGTTGGGTGACCCTGGCATGTGAGTGGAAGCGTGCCAAACTACCAGTCTGCTTTGGCAAGGTACTGTTGCCGGCCTTGATATCGCTACCCTGCCCTAGGTTTGAGACGTTCGGATCTCAAAAACTGCTGCCCGATATAATGCGCCAAAACGAGAAACTCGAGGCATCTATTCACCTCAAACTCGACTCACGACATGCATATCCTTCCACTTAGGCAATAACATTCCCGAGATCCCACATCCTATACCTCCCTACTACCCCTCCTATTTCTGCTCCAGGATGTCCAGGATATCCCATCCACGATTTGGACGCCTGCTTCCCCCCGTACCTAACACCGTGGCCTACCATGATATGTACGGTGCGGCCCCTCCTCCTCCCCTACCATCCTCAGGGGCGAGGCGTAAGAGGGGAAGCACTATGGACTTCCCCATGAAGAAGAGGAAGGAAGTGAACAGAAGGACGCGGAGGACGAACCTTCAGAGACTCGATGGAGTATCATGTTGTGGTTCCGCAACGCATGCGGAGGTGTGCAGACGCGGACGGGGCAAGGGGAGGACAGTGAGAGGGCAGACGAGATAGGCGAGGCTGCCGCGGAGGAGGAGGAAGAAGAAGAAGAAGAAGAAGAAGAAAAATAAGAAGGAGCGTAAAGGCTGATGGACGCGAAGCACCGGAAACAAGTATGGACCCAGATCTGATCCATATTTTTTTCCTAGGTTGAGGTCGAGGTTGGGGTTATGGTAAAAGGGGGGGGGGGGGGGGTCGGGTCGGAGTCGCCGTGACTAACTAGCTGACTAACAGGAGGGGAGAGGGGAGGGAAGGAAAGGAAAGTGAGGGAACAGGGAGACGAGGTGGTACATTTGATATTGTGGTGTCTTTAAGATTATCTAGGCTAAGTGTCATTTGCAAAGCAACGTGCGGGGGACCGAGAACTAGTGGCTCTCCACTGTCCAAAGGAGTGTCGACAGCGGATGGTGTTGAGCAAGGGTTCTTCAAACGAGAGAAGACACGATTATTTGATGTAGGAAGCAAGATGGCGTTTGGGGGTTTAATTTTAAAGAAGAGACGAAGAGTGTGCAAATACTCTCGTATCATGTTTTCTGTCCTTCCTCTTCCCTATTACGACATGCCTTGGCGGCGTGGATCCTCCCCCTTTCAAGGCCACACACCTTACACTCGGAGGCGGCGATGGCATGTCTTGTGGATTCCTATGCATTCAGTATGGGCCATGTTCACGAAGCTATAGTCGAGAATAGCCTTCTATCCTCTACTCTGGAGAGAGTAGTACCTCGCACATAGCTCATCGTGACGTTCGCTGACCCCTCAAGTCTCTACAGCGGCCATCTTGTCCCAAAGACTCCGTTTATCCCGATTATTACAAATACTTCCTCCCCGCAGCAGCGACCTTCTGCCTAAACACCGGGCTCCTAATCTCCTTATTCAGCCCATAGAACGGGCTCATCACAGTCTTGACCCAGCTCTCGTAGACCTCCTGAAAAAACGCACGTATAGCCTCTTCCGTCTGGGGACTCGTCGGATTGGCACCAATCGCTGCGGAACTTCGAGTAGTTACCCCGGGACCTTGCTGCGTGGGTTGGTGTAGCAGCATGAACTTTGTGTTGGACCCCGTCACGAAGCAGGATATGTAGTTGTTGAAGAACTTGTCTATGCATTTTAGGTAGAGGTGGCCGGTGCCCCATTGCACCTCCTCTGCGATGTCGAGGGAGGAGTGGAGGACGAATTGGTTGAGGTGCGCGGCGGAGGGCGGGAAGCGGGCTTGGCCGTCCCCGCCTTGTTTTGAGGTCCCCAACACGTAGGAAAAGAGGGGGTTGTCTTGTGTGCCGAGGATTATGAAGTGGTAGGACATATTGGGCGAATGTGGAAAGGGTTTGATGGGGCTGGCTAGGTGCGTAGGTTGTTGGGAGAGGGAGACGACGGCGCGGACGCTGTTCGTGGGGTTGCGCTGCGGTGTGCAAGGAGCATCGGCGGTTGTAAAGTTGGAAGGGCCGATGCTATCAATCCACCACCATTTGGGGTCTCGAAATAGAGGATGGAGGGTCGAGAACGGCGTTCATTTGGGGCGTCGCAATGAATGGGCGTACCAAAAGTGACATGTGCGTGGGTAATAAGCTGCAAGCTTATGTGGTACATACATAGGCCTGTGATAGAGGAGACCCACTTGCATACCCCAACCCGGCAGGCAAGACGGTGCAGTGGTGGTTTCTTGCGCCAAGCTGTCCGATTGGCCAGGCCTCGTGGGAAATTTTAGGAAGACGGCAATTCAGCAACCTCGCCTTGCTTGCCCCAGTAGCCATTGGAGACACAGCGAGCAGCGACTAGGCCAGCGATCTCGAGGGTAGACGAACCGACCGACTCAACCGAGCCTTTCTCGTTGCTCCCCAACCAATAGCTCTCCATCGTGGTTTTACCCCTTCCTCCCACCCGAATCCAGTCTCTCCCGTCATCCGTACATCAACAATCACGATGTTCTCCCTCGGCCCCTTCCGACCTACCTCTTCTCTCTCAGGCGGCTTGCTGTGGAAGATACCCTGGCGCATGTCCAAACACCAGAAGCGTCGGCAGCGCCTCCGCTTGAAGGCCGTGGATAACGTTGTGGACACCATCACGAAAGCATTGGCAAAGAGGGGCGATAAGCTGCCGGACCAGATACAGAGATGGAACGAAGAGATGCCGAAGGAAAACGAGATGGTGGCGAGGGATAAGTACACGATGTTTGATCGGAAGGTAGAGAAGACTTATAGGAAAGGAATACATAGTGAGTACACAGGTCTTGCGGTTCGGTGGGCTGGTAGGTGGATGCTAACCTGCTTGATGATAGAATTGCCCAAATGGACGAGGGTCAGTCAGAGAATCAACCCGCCTGGTTATTAAGAGGCTTGTGATTATAGTGGATTGGAAGTTGGGTTCTTTTGGAGGGTAGATACGACAGTGTAGCCCTGGGTTGAACTAGGAACCAAGGACTCTGCTACTCCCTGGGTTATCCGGTCAACTCTCCTGGCTCAGGGGAAGGGTCTAATCGGGGTACGTGCGTCTCCATAGCCTACCATAAATCATAAGCCAGAGAGGATGTTTGAAGGACGGCCGTCCAAGCCTCCAGAGACGGTATCACTACCAGCTCAAAAGCTTTGTACTACCTGGACCTTTGGGGGCGAGGATACGATGATTTCATCCCTTGGGAGCCAAAGCTAGACGCCATTCACACACATACGGCGTTGAGTATAGATATTAAATCAATGTAAAAACTCTAAAAGACGAACCATGTCTTCAATGATGATTATTGCTCCCGTTTTCTTTGTAGCGGGAATACTGTATGACCGCTCTTAACTAACTTTTGGTCTCATGTAATCATGAATGTCAAAGCCCAGAATGAGACCCAAACTCCAGAAATAAGAAGGAAGCAGAGGCACTTTCCTTCCATAACGCAGACCATATTAGAGCAACCGCCACCAAAGTCCTCGTTGCCATCACGCCTAGGACATTCTCACCTCTCGCGCCTATATCCTTCCTCTTCGTCCCTCTCCCTCTCCCTACGTTCTCTTTCCCTCTCCCTCTCACGTTCTTGGTACGCCCTCCCCAGACCTCCCCTGCCCTCGTCATAATCCTCCCTATACTCGTCCCTCACCTGTCCACCGCTCTTCCCCCTCCCGTATTGTCTTCCCTCTTCGAACCCAGGATCCAGATCCGTCCTGATGACCCGCTCGTCCAGCTTGGTTCCGCCGATGTACTTCATGCAATCCAGCGCGTCCTGGTGGGTATAATACTCGACGAAGCAGAACCCGCAGGGAGTCTTGTGGAAACGGTCTAGTCCCATGACCAGGCGCTTGATCTCGCCGCACTTGGAGAAGAGCTCGTACACTTGCTCTTCGGTGGTGTAGAAGGATAGGTTGCCGACGTAGAGCGTCGTTGCGTTGGCGAGGGGATCGTTTTCCGGCTGGGGCTTTTCTTCGGGTTCTTCGTCTTGGTCGCGGCGGTTGCGGCGGCGGTTCTGTTGGGGAGGGGGAATTGGGTCAGCTACATATTGCTGGGGAGTTGGGAAATTGGGAATGGGGGAATAGAAGATATGTTTAAACGTGCCTTGTTGTTGTAGTAGGCACTCGGTTTGTCGAGGCGTTCTACAGTGTTCCTGAACCCGGCCATGGCTGAATGATGCGATGGTGCTTTTTGTTTTTGTTTTTGTTTCTGTTGGAGGTCAGATGGTTGTTTCTTTTCGATATTGGAGGTTGCGACAATGTCTCCAGCTCTGCTGCGAATTTGTTTCCGCCAAAAGACAACTTTGGTTGGCTGAAAAGTTGGATGTTGGAATATGCAGCGTTGATAATTGCTGGGTGAAGCTTGTTTGCGACGCGGCTAGCAGCAGCGGGAAGCGTGCCTGCCAGAAAGCCGCAGGCGATCTGGGGTGGCTTGAGCGCTGCGCCGCCCGCTGGGAACTCACAGTGTTGCGATTGTAGCGAAATAAAATCGACTATTTTGCAATGAATTAACCAACCTAATAGTCCAACACCGCAATTACAGAGTCGCATTTTAATCTATATTCGTCCCACCAATATTGAATTTACTGTGGTTGTGGTATTTTCTGAAGGGAGAGTAATTGTGTACTGAAAGTCCGCAATGCATGATGAGCCTCCACATTCCCACAAAAGCCCTGCAGCTTCGTCAACCCTCAAGCTTCTGTCCAGCTTGCCTTTGCTTTGTGCTACCCAGCAAGGAATATATGGTACGGTACAACTTAAAGTACACTTAATTTCCAAACATTCTCACTGAAAGTAATCTGTACTTGAGGGTAAAACTGTCGAGTTGGAATTGGCCAGGACCAATGTAGGGTAGACATAGTAAAATGCTATTAGGGAGCCTCAACTCTTACCAAACACTCAAGGTGATTAATAGTGAAATGCATTTCCATCACTGAGCAGTGCTAGAGCCACACATGAGGCTAATGAGGCTAATGAGGCTCTGCTTGTGAATTTGTCGTTGGGGTGTTCTTGCAAATAGCCTGAAGATGCTTGAAGTAAAGTGCGGCCCTGCGTTTGCCCTAGCAACGGCGACAACGATGACTAAGCCCAATCGCAGCTTGCCGCCAGCGGCACCTGCAACCTGCAGGCTCACGTCTGGCAGCTCGCTCGAGTCTCAGGCAAGGCGCAACAACAGATCAAAAAATATATATCACAAAACCCCCTCGTGGTCACCTTTTACAACACACAGCTCGTCAGCCTTATCGAAACGAATCCACCCTGTTTCTCTGCAACAGTCGCTTTTAAGGCGGTATCTCGCCTTATCCTGCCTCCCCAAAATTACCGCCATGCCGAGCGTCAAGAGCTACACACCGGCCTGGTTGGCATGCTCCCCAGGTGCAGACCTTTTCAAACCTTCGCTCGACCAGCCTCGACGCTCTGCGATCTCCGTCTCCAGCGCTAGCCGTACCAAAGCAAGGCGGACAATTGCCAGGCGTGGCACCGAGGCTTACATCGCCGTTGGGAGGGAAATACGATGGGTTGACCTTGTCTACCTGAGGGACTCATGGGTGTCCCAGAACCGACGAGGAAGGACTTTCAAACAGGAGGATTCAGAGTCTTCCTTGCAGATGATAGATGAAGATGACCTTCATAGCTCGCTCGGGGGAGCTCAAGGCTACAGGGTAAGCTCCTCGTTCAGCCGCCCTCTGTCCTGCAAGCAGGCACTAACCGTTCTTCGAATCTAGACCCTCAAGACGCCCCTTGGCCTTGAAATTGAGGCACTTGTGATGAGTCCTCAGGAAAACTACCTCGCTGTTGTTACCCGACATACTGTCCACATCTGCATGCTGCCCAACTCGTCACATCTTACCGCCGCAGACACCGAGCCACTGAAGCCCAAGTTCTACCAACTTGGGCCGACATTACACGTTACGTCTAAATCAGCAGTTTCTACCGCAATTTTCCACCCTCTAGGTGTCAACGGGTGTACTCTTGTGACTGTAACAGAAGACGCGAACGTGAGGATATGGGAGTTCAACCCAAGCGACCGATGGACCTTTGATCAGCCAACTGTGTCCATTGACCTCAAGAAGCTGGCCGATGGCACAAGTTTGGACCAAGATTTCTCGGCTTCGACGGCAGGCGCAAACTCTAGTTTCTCGCCCGATGCATTGGAGATGCAAGTTGCTTCTGCTTGCTTTCCGGCTCGGGGATCTGGAGGTTGGTCCGCGATGACCCTGTGGGTTTGCATGACCGAGGGCGACGTCTACGCTCTGAGTCCGTTGCTACCGAACAAATGGGCTCCTCCCCCTACACTTATCCCCTCGCTTTCTGTTTCCATTGTCTCAAATCTGGCTGCAATCGAAGACGACCCGGAAGTTTCTCCCCAGGCTAAGCAACTGGCTCAGCAGCAGCTCGAGTGGATGGCAGATCTCGACTCCCAGGACCCACAGCTGACCGAGTCGATGCTTGGAGAGCCTCCCACGGAGATATATAAGAGACCTGCCCGTCCAGGCGCCACCCCCAAGCTTCAGGGTCCGTTCGAGATTGATCTAGCGCCCGATTCCGACGATGATCTAGATATCCAGCTGACTGATATTTTTGTCATTGGCCAAAAGCTGGAGGTTGACGAGCTGATGCTAGGAGAAGACGACGACCTGGAGATGGATGATATAGACCGCGAGGGCTTGTCTTTGTCCGTAGTGTGTTTACTCAGCACAAGTGGACAGCTCAGGATATGTATCGACATGGAGGGTGTGGAGGCGCAATGGCTTCCCCCGCCTAAGAAGTCGAAAGCCGCCCAGCTTCTTCATAACGAGTACGAAGAACATACGCTTGTCACTTTCCAGACCCTCGGCATTCTCAACCAGAGCGAAGCATTTGAAGAGGGATGGCCCATGTTCTCCCCCGATGTCCTGTCACGATATGCCTTCTACATTACGCACGCATCTAGTATCACCTACATTTCTTTGGCACCTTGGGTCTTCCGCCTGGCTACCGAGCTAGACGGAGAATCAGCTCCCGGCGCGGAGTTTCGGATTGATCTACTAGCCAATGGGCAAAACAGCCAACGGGAGCGTCTGTATGCGCGCGAAATAAGCGACGCAAGCATCAGCATGGCAGCGACTGTCGCTATCCGCGACCCGGATCTTGGCTACTTCCTGCTTTCCGCAACCCAGCATGAGCCAGTCTGTGTAGTGCTCGAATCTCCGGACGAGGGCAATTTCCACCTCACCCCGCCCGACACTGAAAGCGACAGCACAGAACTCGACCGCAAGCCGATAGAGTGGCATGAACCACGACCGACATTCATGCCCTCTTACGCATTCCAGCAGCCTTCCTCCTTGCCCGCATGGCTCGACCAGCTCAAGACGTCCAAGCATCGGATGCTCGTGAACCAGGAAGTGCGCCTTAGCCCAGCGACCCTAGGTCTCTTCACCGAAGCCCACCGTATCATGAGCGAGGAGACATCGCGCATCTGCGCCGCAGCCGCGGAGCTCTTTAGGAAAGCGGATTCCCTACAGCGCGAGTTCCAGGCGCAGATCGCCAAGTCCAAGGAGCTTGCGGACCGGGTGGAGGAGATTGTGGCGGACGATGAAGATGAGGAAAACAGTATGTCGTCGAACGACCGCATCGAGACAAGGATCTTGGCGGCGCAGGAGCGACAGAAGATGCTTGCGGATCGTCTAGAATCTCTCAAGAAGAAGGTTTCCAGGGCAGGATCGAGGCCGCTTTCCGACAAGGAGAGGCAGTTCGTCAACGAGATATCTAACATGCATACGGGCATTGTCGCAGACGATGAGAAAATGATTGGGTCTGGGAAGGAGCTTGTTGCGGGTAGCAATACCAATGGGCTCGGCAGCAGCATCAACAGCAGGATCAAGACACCCAGACAGAGGTTTGTGGAGGCGCAGTCACTTAAGGAGGATTTGACCTCGCAAGCGGAGGAGCTGAAGAAGGCTACAGCGGGAGGAAATGATGGCGGCAGTGCTCCCTCCAGCCCGGCGCCTAGCTTGAGGATTCCGGCGGATGTGAGGAAGGCGAAGCTCGCGCAAGTGAGAAGCTTGCTGGATAGGGAGACGGCATTGGTGGAGGGGGTGAAGTCGAGACTAGAAAGGCTCAGCGTCGGATGAAGATAGACACACATGAGCAAACGACTAATCTAGTATATGTTGAAAAATCCATATCATCGCCATCATACTGCACTCTGTATATTTCTCTTGTATCCGTACATCATATCCAATGTTCCATTTGCATTATTGATACCAAGTACCCCCAATTACTGTTCCATGCGATTACGTATAAGGAGGGAAAGGCAATCAACTTACAGATACGGAGCTGGGGGCCTGGGCAGAGCGGCACTGGTTGGATCTTGGCTGATTGATTGCATCAAATACGTCTAGGATTCAAGCACCTCACAGTACCGGTATATATAAATTCCAATCATGCAAAGTACCGCACTCGTCGAGCAAATCTAGTTTCCACATGGGCTCCAGATCCGCCAGCTTTTGCGATAGGCAGATATCTGTCGTGGGTGATAGCAATATTAATATTCGGTGAGGTCGAGAAGTCGTGACCCTCAGGGAAAGAATACTAGAAAGGTCTATTCGTCTGTGGAGACGGAGCAGTTGAAGGGGGTTGGCGTAAGCTGTGAGCTGGAGTGGAGCACTAATATTGAGGAGGAGGAGGAGGAGGAGGAGGAGGGGGAGTAGTAGTTGTACAGTCGTTTTTAACTGGGAGTGCTACAGTAGGCTAGGTCGCCGCGGTGAATGGCCACATCAACCTCACGAGAAGGGAGGGAGATATTTCTTTCTCCGTGAGTGTCCAAAAGGAACGTGCGAGTGTGTGTGTGTGTGTGTGTGTGTGTGTGTGTGTGCGTGTGGGGGGGGGGGGGTTTGTTTGGAAGAAATAATTATATATTGCTGTATTTTTTGTTTTGGTGAGATCGGAAGAGCACAAAACTTAAAACCCGAAACAC
>JAKWBI020000462.1:0-39177 GCA_022664585.2 Zalerion maritima
CCGCACTCGGGTTATTAAGCGTTTTATTTATAATTAGGCGGCCCTTTTAATTAATACCACTTTTATTATTACCCGAAACCCTTTTCCAGGTATATTTTTCCCAAATTATTAACTTTATATAGGGTTATTTAATTTTAATTTTCCTGGTAATTATTTTTACTCTTTTTCCTTTGCCGGTTAGGCCGTAAGGCCGTATCGATCGGGTGTTTTAAAACCTAGCCATTAATTTTAACGGCTTCGCTCGGCTCCCTTTATCCCCTTTATTACCTTATACCTTTTATTAATTTAGCCTTATATAATAAACCAGCCCGGGCCTTTTCTCCCAGGGTTTATTTAAAAGGTTTTCCCTTGCCTTTTTCTTTAATTTAATCCCCTTAAATTAACCACCCCAGCGTACGGTTACGGTCTTTAAAATTAAAATGCCTTTTAGGTATAATGCCGTTTAGGCCTTTTAGCTTGGTATTCTCCCTCCAAGGCTATCCTCGAGCCTTATTAAAAGGACCCGATTTAAACCGGTTTCTAATTTTATTTATAAGGTTTATTCCACCTTCGCACCCTTTCTATTTTTACCTTTTAAGGTTAAGCAGGACTAATTATTATTACTTTTTTAAAATATCCTTTATTATTTCCAGTTTAACCTGTTTAAGGACCCTTTTTTAAATTATATTTATATGGCCATGTATATTAATCTGGATATATTTAAAACCCTTCCTAAAATTACCAGCCTGGCCCCTGTATTATATAGAAGGATTAATCGGTTTATTATTATTTCCATCTTATATGGAGATTTCCTGGGGTAAATTATGGGTGGTTTGTATTTCTCCCTTCGCTTTTATTATTAATAGGCATTGGCCGTATAATTTAAGGGCGTGGTAAATAAAAACCCTTATAAGTATTATACCTCCGGGTGGGCGAATTATTTTTAAGGTTAAAAGCCTAATACTTTTATTTATTATATATTCCCCTTTTTTAAATATATTTCCGTTTTTGGGTATACCGGGAATAAATATGGTAATTATTTTTAGCTTGGTAAGGTTTATATAACCGAAAATAAAGGCCTTAAAAAGTATATATTGGTTTCGGACTTTAATCCTCCTTATAATAATTATACCCCTTATAAAAAGTTCCGCATTAAAAAATTATTTAATAATACGGTATAAGAGTAAAATATTAAATATTAGGAGAATTATTTCGAAATTATTTTCGGCGGCCCTAACCTTTTAAAGATTATAAATGTTTTAAATTTAGGGGTTAAAAATATTCCCGGCCTAACCAGGCCTTTTATATAATCGGTATAAAGGTCTGGTTTTTTTGACGCTCGTAATCAAGGGGGTGGCCAAGGTAAAACTTTTAAAGAAAATAATGGTAATAGCGCGGCGGCCTTTTAAATTTCTACTTATCGCAAGGGTTTATACTTTTGTAAAAAATAAGGGGTATTATAAATTTTTTAAAATTAAACCATAATTTCTTCGTCCCGCGATTAATCTTTTCGCTATTACTAAAATAAAAATTATATTATACAGGATTATCCAATGGTATCCTTTAATATAAAAAATTAAGTTTTTCCCATAAAGGAATTTTTACTCTTATATATAATCCTTTAAATAAGGATCCCGCCCTTTTTTCTCCGTAAATTAAACGAACGAATTAAAATTTAAACGGGTAATCTCCTCCTAAAACTGGGAGGTTATTTTTAATTACCACTTATAAATGGTTTAAAATAGGGTTATTCGGTATGGTATAGGAATGGGAAAAAAAAAGCGTAAAAATATTCCCTTCCAAATTTTTAAATAAAGGGATATGGTTTTTTATTTATATACGTATATATACCTCGGATTATTAATAAAGCTTTAAATATGTGGTTTCTATTAGGTCCTTTTATAATATTTAATTTTAAACTGGTTAGGGCTTATTATTATATAAAAAAGGGGATATAAAAAAAAGGGAATTTTTTTTTATATGGTAATTCCTTTAAAGGTCTTATAATACTATATAGCTTTATTCCTTTATAAAAGGAATATTACCAAATTCTTCCGTAATTATTATTAGGATTTAAAATCGTACTTTTTTTATTATTCTTAAAAAAGGTACTTTTTCCAATTCCCGCTTTTTATTCCTTAATTCTTTTATATTACGTGGTTTTCTTGGCCGTAATACCATAATAATACGTTCGGTTAAATTATCTTTTTCCTCCTAATTATTATTATAAAATATTACCATTCGGCATTAATCCTTATTTAAACTTTTTAATATATCGTCCCTAATATGGCCTTCCGAGCCATTCTCCTTATCGTTTAATCCTATACAGTCCTCTCCCAACTTATCATTTTATTTTAAATAAGGTTCCCATTTTTTCCAGGTATTATTATTAATTCCTGCCGGTTTATTTTACCATCCGTTTTTTTAGACAAATTTCTTAACCTTATTGCTCCTAATTATACGTTTAAAAAAAGGGCTCCCTTTATAGGGTTCCTTAAGCTGCACCGTTCTTCCTTTATTCGAAAGCTTATAAATAATATAAGGTTTTATTTATTAAGGGTTTTATTTATTCTTTATACTTTTAACCCCTATAATTGGTATTTATCGTAATATTAAATCCCCTTTTTCCAATAGGATTTTCCTTATTTTCCCGTTATTCTTTTTATTCATATACTTGGCCCTGGCTTCCTTATTCCGTCGTAAAATTCGGGCTGCCTTTACCAAATCCGTTTTTTTCCGTTTTATTGCCCGGCTTCTTTTTACCAAAAAATCCGCGTACGGTATATTATCTTTTTAATTAATTATTTTCCAGGTAGGGAGCGCCATTTTAATGGGGGTGATTATTTTTTAATCGTATAATAATATATATAAGGAGAATTTTATAATTTGGTTTATTATAATTTTTTGCGCCATTAATACCCCTGGGTACGCATTAACCTAACTGCCGCTTAATTTTAATAGTATATCCCTGGTGCTTAAATAATGGTATTTTATTCCCCCTTATAATTATAAATTATACGCCAATACCGTAATTTTGGCCAGGCCTATTTATTTTATAAACTTATTCAAAAATCCTCGGTTTTTTGGTTCTCCATTAATTACCAATTTCCCATATATCCCATACTTATAAATTATATTTTATTAAATAAAATTGGCCATTTACCCTGCGGTAATTTTTTATAATAATTACCCTTTAATTTATTTTATTAAATTATATTTAACCTATATAATATAAATATACCCTTTTTTTAATAATATTTAAAAAATATTAAGCGAAATTTTAAAAAAAGGGGTTAAAATAAGGTTAAAAATCTTTAACGGTATTTTAAACCTTTAAGGGTTTTGCTTTTAATAGGTTAGGCAAATTTTTAATACCTTTTATATTTATTTCCATTATTTTTTTTAATAATAATATTAAATAATAAAATTAAATATAATATTCCGTTTTTTATACCCTCCGTAAATATAATTATTTTAAATAATATATTTCCGGGTTTAATTATTATCGATTATTAATTATAATTATAACTTACCTTTTAAGGTTTTACGCCAAAACTTTTAATCCCTTATTAAATAATTTAAAGCCTTTTTTTTTTAATAAAAGAATAATTTATAAAAAATATCGCTCGGTTTTTTTAAGGTGGTAAGGAAATATATTATTTTTCGGGATTTATTATTTTATATTTTTCCTTTTAAAATCTTAATATTCCTCCAGTTTTATACAGCCCTAAGTACGTATAATTATATATTAATAAAATTTTCGATATTTTCCTTTAATTTATTATCTTCCTTGTTTAAGGGTCCTGGGGGTTTTTATAATAACGCGTTTATTATAGCGTTTTTATTTTCTAATATATGTTTTATATTAAAATCGAATTGCCGTATTTATACGATTCATTTAATAATAAATACTCCGGGTAAATTAATAATATTATTATTAAATTAATATATTATATTAACCGTATTTATTTTAAAGGTAAAATGCGCGCCATATAGGTAATTCCGTAATCGTTTTAAAACTATAAGCAGCCTTTTATATTTTAATTTAACCGAATGGTATATTCCTTCGGCTTTTTTTTAATAACCAAACTTATACCTCGCCATTAAAACCTTCCCTTCCCTTTTTTGACCGATCCATACTCCCTATCCGGTTTTTAATATATTTGCTTTAATAATAATACGCCTTATTTTCGGGGAATAATTAATTTTAATTAAAATTAAGGGTAATATTAGGGTTTATTTAAAAATTTCTATTATTTTTATATATTTTTTCTCCCAAATAAACTGCGCCCCTATACGGGTAAATTTATATAAAGGTTTAATAATATAAATAAAATTTTTAATAAATATTCGGTAAAAAACCACCATATTAATAAATCTTTTAATATTCGATGTATTTTTAAAAACCGTCCATTTTTTAATTTTAATAATTTTGGCCTATTTAAAATTACGGCCATTTATTCCGTATATAAAACCTATTATTACGGCTAATTTTTGGCATTATTTAAATTTAATTATAAAGATTATGGTCCCGGCCAGTTTATTCCGTAATAATACTTAATTTAAATTTCTAATATATTCGGTTATATATTACCATACCCCTGGGTAAATTTCTCGCCCATTATATATAATAATAGGACCTTTAACCGTAATATTATTAATAAATATTCTATATATTATTAAAATAAAACCTAGGAGAATAATAAAAATAATCCTGTAAAATTAAATAATATTATTCGTTTCTCCTTACGGAAGCGTGGTTATTTTAAATAGTCCGGCGAATATTATAAAGGTAATAAAATCTCGGGATTTTGGATTAAGCACCATTTAATTATATTCGGAGTAAAAATCCAAAAATAAAATAAATTAATAATAAATTATATCCTTTATAAATTTATCGGTAATTAAAGGTATAAAAATATTATAAATTATAATCGATTTAAGCCTTTCCGTTAAATTAATTAAGCGGTACTTCCCATCTTTTTTTTTAATTAAAAACCAGGGGTTATAATACGCCGCTTAATTTAACTTAATTACCCCCTTTTTTTTTCGCTTTTCGAGCATTTCGATTACCACCGTTATTAATACCTTAGGGATAAAAATACTTTTAACCTACCACCCTATATAAAGTACCGTATCGATTTTTTAAAAAAGGGTTATATTAGAATTAACTTTACCTAAATATTCCCAGGATTATATTAATATTTATTTTTTATTTATAAATATATTTATAAATATCCTTTATTTTTCCCCTTATAATTCCCCGAGGAATTTTATAATCTTATTCCTTTTTTTTAATATAAACCTAATACCGCTGCACCCTACCTTATATAATTATAGGTAAATATATTTGCTTTATTTAATATTATTATAATTTTTTTTTAATAGCTTATTTTTTTCCCATTTTTTTATACCAGTCCGGGTTTACGGGGGCCGTTTTATACTTTATTTAAATATTCACGGCTTTTATTTTATCCGCCATATATTTATATATAATAAAAATATTAATAATATTAATATTATTAAGGGGAAATGCCTTTTAAACTTCGCCAACGCTTAAAATTTTATTAATAATAAAATCTCGTATTTTTTTATTATTATTTCGCAATTCCCGATTATTACCCTTATAATACTTTTTTGAAAAAACGTTTAATTTTTTTTTGGCAGCTTTTTTTTTATAATTAGGGTTCCGTGGGTAATCGTAAGATTTCCTACGCCCTTACCCTTTTGGTTAATAAAGGGTAATCTTTATATTTGGTTTTCCGGTTTAAATTTCTTTATTTAAAAGGTTCTCCCCTTTTTATGGCCTATTAATATACCCCTTTATAGGTATATTTTCCTTAAACCTTTTTATAAGGCGCTTAATTTCCTTTATAAAAAATTAAATTATTATTTTTTTATTATCCGAATCCAAAATTTCCATTATATAGGCAGGGATTTCGATTTTATTAATACGGGGTTTCCCTAATCCTATATTAATTTTTTTTTTATTGGTCGAATTATAGGGGTTTTTTATATTTTTTTAAAAACCTTTATTCCCTAAAGATAAATATTACGAAGTATTTTTCCATATTTTTTTTTAGGGTTAGGTTTATAATAATAATAATATAATTATTCCCTTTTATTTTAAGCTCCCTAATTAATATATTACGCTTTTTATTATAATATTATTTTTACCCCGTTATTATAATAAAAGGTATTCCTAATATTATTTTTAACGCCCCTTTTCGATTTTTTTTTAATATAAAAAAGTTTTATATAATACGTTTAAGTTTTAAAAAAATATATACTTATTGCCGTATAATCAAGGCTGAATTAATCTTTTAATTATTATAATTGGAAAATATAATTTATGCCTGGTAAGCCTTAAAGCCGTATTTTTAAGCGTAGATTTATTTTAAAATATTGGCTTTTACGCTTATATTTATAATAATCCTGGCCAGCCTATTTTTTGGCCCTTTTATACGTATTAATAAGCACGGGCTTGGGTAAAGGAAAAAGGGGATTATTAAGGGGATTAATATTAATAGGTTAGGAATATTAATTGGATAAAAAATTACCTTTCCTTTTTTTAATATTACCGCTTTTAGGCCTTTTGGCAGGCTTATAAATAAAACCCTAAAGTTTATACGTTTATATTATTAATATGGTTAAATATATATAAGGTTTATAAATTTTAATTCCTTTGGGGGTATATTATTAATAAAATGTGTTTTTATTTTAACCATTTGGTAAATATTAGGCCTATTTAAGATTACTTATTAATATTCCTTTGGCTTTTTACCCTTATAAATAATTTTATTAATAATTTCCTCCACCCTTATTTTATTTACCTCTTTAAAAAATATCACGGCAAGTTGGCTGCCGTTTTTGGCAGTCTTCCACCCCTGCTTTTTACGCCTCAGTTGCCCGCAAATCTCGAACTATACGCCACCATTACATTTACCCCCTCTTACGGTAATATACCTCTTAATAATACCTTATAAAAGTATATAAATAATAATTTACATAATTTATAATCCCTTTATTATTGCCAAACCTAATACATTTTATAATTTAATATAAGTATAGTAAAATATGGCTTTTAATCGAGTTTATTCGTATATATTCTGGCGCTCGCCGCCCCTTATATCCGCAATCCCGTCGTCTGCTTATTAATATTACTTGTCTTTATTTTTTATATTCTTAATTCTTTCCACCTGTACCATCCTTTTATGGCCTATTACATCTTCCTTAATATTACCTAAACTTTTTTTAATATAAAACGCCGTTAGCGCCCGTTTAATAATATGTATAATTTAAATGTTTTAATCTTATCCGAATAGGTCGATAACTTATTCGATAAGGACGAATATTTTAACTTGAATATTAATCCAACGGATATTAAGGACCTTAATATTTGGGACCAGACCCAGCTTTTTGGCGGAAATATTTATCCGCCAAAGTATTATTAATTAACGGTTACGGAGTTTAATAAAAGCGCCGTTAATAATGAAGATTACAGCCCTGGGATTATATCGCTTTTGGATACGGTTAAAAAATAATAATACCAGTATAAATCCCGTAATATTTCCTTTTTCTTTTATTATTAATAGTTTTATTTATAGGTATTGCGCAATTTTTTAGCGCGACCCTTAAAAATACTTCGAGTTTATTTCCGTTAACCTGCTTTATAGTTTTTTTAATTGATTGTTAAACCAAAAGGTTGGTAAAAACGGTAAGAAAAAGCGGGGAAATAAAAAAAGAAGCTCCTTAGGTATATATTAAAAGGTTTTTCGATTTGTTTTCGAGAGAGCCACGAGGAAGAAGCTCGATCCGAAAATAAATCGCGCCATATATAAGGTAGTTTTTTTTCCGAATCTGGCCCGGGACCCCGTGCTAATATTTATAGGTTTTTAGAAAGTTGGTAAAAAAGCACGGGCTAAGCGATTAAAAGTAAGCGAATCGGTGTATAATGATCGAGGATTTTAAGTAATAAATAAAGACGATATTAAGCATAATAAGGAAGTTATTTAAACTCGGAGAGCTCCGGATTTTTGCCATGCTTTTTCTCCTTTTATTCGCTTTTACCGGTGCTCGACCCGTATCCGTTTTCCGGCTCCGATTTAAAAATATTCGAGTTATATTAATAAAAGACCCGAAGGGTGGGCCATATAAATTTTTAATCCGGTTTATTTTGGTGTTTATGAAAATATACCTTGGTATTAAGGATGCGTAAATGTTTAATTGTGGTAATATTATTATTTTATAATTAATACCGGGTTAATTAATTTTATGGTAGGAAAACCTTTACCATTCCCGAAACTTTATTTAATTTATCCCTATTATTTAGCCCCCATATTTTTTTATGGGTATTTTATTCCGATACCGAGCTTTTTGCGTTTAACGCTTTACCTTTTTGTAATAATTGGATAATTTTAATATTTACCCGGGTAAGTTAGAATTGCCTTTATTAATTAGGAAGGATTTAAAAAAGGTAAACGTGTTTTGTAAAATTATTAAAATTATAATAGGGTTCGAGATATTCCTAACGGTAATTATTATTTTTATAATAATGGCGGTATAAATTAGGCGGATCGGTAAAATCCTGGGGTTTAAATACCACACGATCCCATATAACCTATATTATAATATAACCAACGAGTTTAATCAAAACGGTTTATTTCGTTTTATACTTTATAAATAAATCATTCGAATTAATTTTTTAATGTAATTAATATAAGCGACGGGCTTCGAAACCTAATGCTTAATTATGCAAACTCGAATCCGTTTTAAAAGTATTACCTCGAACGCCAGGTTTGCGTAAATACCTGGGGGATTTTTCGGAAATAAAGGTAATAAAAGGCGTTTATAAAGCAGTTTTATAATATTGGTTATTCGATTAATAAGCGGCGGTTTATGGACCTAATAGCCGGCCAGGCGGTATTTATTAATACCCATCCCCGTATTAAGCAATTAATATAATAATTATAGGGATTATATTAAGGGTCGCGATAGTATAAGGATACCCGCGGCGAGCTCCGAAGCGAAAAGCTAAGGCTGAAAAGGGCCCTTAAATAAAAGATTAAAGATAAGTGGATTAATCAATAGGCAGTGGATAATATTGAACGCCAATTTTAGGGGCTTGGATTTATCGAAGACGCGCCAATCGGTATATCCTGCCGTCCTTAGCGTCCAGCGTAAAGGCGATTGGTAAAGGCGCTTATAATCCTAATTAAAACCATATTCGAGGAATAATATAGGCGGAGAAATAATGCCATCGATGTAATAATCGCGTATTGCGTTATAAAGAAAAGGCATACCGTACGCCGTATTAACGCTTTACCGATTAAAAATGCACTCCGTTCGATTTATAATTTTTTGGTAAATAATCGCCTATCCCTTACCATAATATCCGTTTTCGTTAAAAATAAAAAGGAAAGGCCGAGGAGATATTTTATATATATTGGAAAAATCCTGTTTTTAATGCTAGATAATCCTTACGTGGAAAACCTTATTTATAAATTTTATATTTTCGGCGATTTAAATAAGCATTTCCGGTAAAGGTATTTATTAATATTATAAAACGGTATAAATATAAAGTATAGGCTTTATAATATACCATTTAATTATAAAAAGTACCTTTAAAATTATACCTTTAAAATTTACGGTACGGTTTTATAATATTCCTTTTTTGTAATAATTATTATTAATATAAAGTATAAAACCAGCGAAATTATTACCCGTTTACCTTATAAGCCCGCTTTTTCTAATTAAAGTATAATTTTTATCGCCGCCTTTTTTTATAAGGCCAAGCTGCTTGGTAAAGGAAACGCTAAGGCGGAGTTTCCCTTCTTATAAAAATCGAAAATAGGCCGGATTAAATTTACCCGGTTACCATTTATAATCGCGGATATTATAATATTAAATTACCCTTAGCCACCTTAAAACCTATTTTATTTTAATTCCGAGCCCCTGTATTATATTTATGGGAACCGTCCACTTAAAATTAAGCCAATAAAATGTTTTCGGGAAATAAGCAATTAACGGGGTTATAATGTGTGGGAGGGAGGCCAAATTACGGAGTCCAATTAGTTTTATTTAGGCGCTGCACCGTTAGAATCCTGCCCAAAGGGCCAAGGGAAAAGTGCTAGGTAAAAAATATCCACGCATATTCGATAATATAAACGCTTTTACGCTAGTATTAAATAGCCAGGGGAAATATAACGCGGCAGAATAATTATAAGAATAGGCATTTGGTGGTTATAAAAAAGTGCTGGGCAGAGAGTATCCTAATATACTTTCCAGTATAAATAACCTCGCGGAGGTGCTTTTTAATCAGGGGAAGTATAAGAAGTTAAAATAAATGTATTGGTAAATATTAAAGTTAAGGGAAAAAATACTCGGGAATAAATATCCGTTAATATTTAATAGTATAAACGCTTTTGTATTAGTGCTTAATAATTAGGGGAAATACGAAACGGTAAAAAAATTATAAAAATAGGTACTTAATAATTATAAAAGAGTATTAAGGAATAAATATTCACGTATACTTTTCAGTATAAATAACCTTGCGCTAATGTTTAATAATCAGGGGAAGTATAATAAGGTAAAAAAAATATATCGGGAAATGCTGGAGGTAAGGGAAAAGGTGCTGGGCAAAGAATATTCCTTAATATAAAAAACCAGGAATAATCTCGCAAAATGCCTAAAAGCGAAGGAAATTAATGGAGGAAAGGCTGGTATTAAGTTAAGAGGATAAAAAATCTCGTATTATTTCGGATTCCGCGTTACCCTTTAAGCTAATTTAAAAACCCGCTTGTATAATCTCCTTATTAACCCGTAAAGTAATACTTTTAAAATTTATAAATAATAAACCCTTTCGTAAATTATTATAATAAATAAGTGAATAAGTTAATTTTATACCGGTAGGGAACACTGGTCTTAATTATAAATATTAAGCCCTGTAATATCCCCGGATAATGGTCCTAATTATATTATTTATCCGCGACCGTTTTTAATAATAATCAGATGTCCGAAGCAAACTCGAATTATTATTATTGCCAAACTCGGCCTAATGCGTAAAAGTTACCACCTTTATGGGCCTATTCTTAGCACCGTTACCCTGTCCCGTTTTCTACCATTTTAAGATATACGTGGGATGGATATGGTAGTTTTGGCCTTAATTACTATATGGCAGCGGTATATTTTGCTCGACCTATGCGTTACTCGTAATATTTTTATTCTTTTTTTAAACGTACTATTATTGGTTACCCTATTATATAATGGGATTACTTAATTATAATACATCGCATGTATACCGCGGTCGCTTTTACGTACGCATTAATGGTATTAAAAATACTTGGGTTAATATTAAATATGGTGGACCGTATATATTAAAAATGTAATATTTACTCCGGTCCCAAAAATGTGCTATTTAACTTAGGTTTTAATATTATAATATTTTCCTTTTCTTTTAGGCATTCTGCGAAATTATTCCTGCTTTTTTAAGTCGACGGATACTTGTTCCCGAGAACCTTTTCCCTTAGCTCCAGCGTTTACCGATATATTTCCTTTACCTTCTTGTACTTCCCCTGGCTTTTAAGCACCAGCGCGAGATTATTTATACTGGAAAGTATTAACGGGTGCTTTTTGCCCAGTACCTTTTTTATTAGCTCCAGCATTTCCTAATATATCTTTTTTACCTTATCGTATTTCCCCTGGTTATCGAGTATATTTATAAGGTTCCCCATATTAGAAAATATATTAAAATATTCTTTACCCAATACCTTTTTATATAATTTCCATTCCTTCCAATATATTTCCTTTGCCTTCTTATATTTCCCCTGGTTATCGAGCACCAGCGCGAGATTATTTATATTATTAAGTATTGATAAATGCTTTTTGCCCAGCACCTTTTCCTTTATCTCCAGTATTTACCGATGCATTTTTTTTATTTCCTTATATTTCCCCTATTTCCGAAATAACCCTGCGAGATTATTTATACTGGTAAGTATTAATGGATACTTTTTACCTAGTACCTTTTCCCTTAATTTTAATATTTACCAATATATCTCCTTTACCTTATTATATTTCCCTTGGTTATTAAGCATTAGCGCGAGATTATTTATATTATTGAGTATTGACGGATATTTTTTATCCAGTACCTTTTCTTTTACCTTTAATATTTGCCGGTGTATTTTTTTTATTTTTTTATATTTTCCCTGGTTAAAAAGCACTAGTGCGAGGTTATTTATATTGGAAAGGGTCGACGGATGCTTTTTGCCCAGCACCTTTTCCTTTACCTTTAGTATTTATTAATATATTTTCTTTGCCTTCTTATACTTTTCCTGGTTAAAAAGCATTAATGCGAGATTATTTATACTGGCGAGTATTAATGGATGCTCTTTGCCCAGCACCTTCTCCCTTAGCTTTAACGCCTCCCGATATATCTTTTTTACCTCGTTGTATTTCCCCTGGCTATTAAACATATTTACGAGGTTCCCTATACTGGAAAATGTATTAGGATATTCTTTGCCCAGTACCTTTTTATATAATTTCCATTCCTCCCGATATATTTCCTTTATCTCCTTATATTTCCCCTGATTATTAAGTATTAGCGTAAGATTATTTATATTATCGAATATCGACGGATGCTTTTTGCCCAGCACCTTTTTACTTAATTTTTATTCCTCCCGATATATTTCCTTTGCCTTTTTATATTTCCCCTGGTTTTTAAGCACCAATGTAAGATTATTTATATTGGTAAATATACCGGGATATTTTTTACCCAGCACCTTTTCCCTTAGTTTCCGCATTTCCCGATATATTTTCTTTACTTTTTTATATTTCCCCTGGTTCCTAAGTACCAGTGCGAGATTATTTATATTAGTAAATATTAACGGATTTTTTTTACCCATTACCTTTTCCCTTAGTTTTAAAATCTCCCGATATATTTCCTTTGCCTTGTTATATTTCCCTAAATTATTAAAACTCTTTCCCATATTAAATAATAGCCGATTTTTAGCCTCCGAGTAATTACCCCTAAATATTAATATAGCCTGCGTATACGGCAAATACCTTATCCAAATATTTTGGTTTTTATATTCCGGAAAGGGAAACTTCTCCGTAACCCGTCCGACCACCTTTATTATTTGCTCCTCCTTTTTTTCTTTTTCCTTTAATTAATTCCGTATTGCCAGTCGAATAAGCCGGTATATATTAAACGAATTTTATTTTTCCCGCTGTATAATAAATGCATATACCTTTAAAATACCGATTACCTTATCCGCCTTTAATTTGTTATCCCTTAACGGTAATAATGATATAGGAATATTTTTCTCGCTAAGGAAGTATAAAAATTTTAGGTATTATATAATAAGTGGGTTATCCCGCGAAATGTACTCGAATAAAATTAGTTATATTATGGTAATTGCGTTTTTAATAGCCTTATAGCGGCCCCGGTCCTTAAAGTTTTTATTAAGCAGCTTGATCGTTTTTTTATTACTGGACCGGTAATAATCGAAATATTTTATTGTCGTTATTCCCGTTTTGGCCATATAGGCCGACGTTTACCTAATGGCCAACGGTAAATTGGCCAGGAAATCGAATAAGCTCGTATTACTTTTGGCGTGGCGCGTTTGGCTTTTCTTTAAATTTTTCTTTAATAACTCCATGGCTTCGGTCGGGCTTATTTTTTAAACTGCGATAATATATTTCTCGGACTGGATAAAATCCACCGTAATTTTATGGTTCCGTATTATGAATAAAATAAAGCCTATATTATTAAATAAAAGGTAATCGGAAAGTCGCGTGGGATTAAAAAAATCCATATTATTAGTATTATTGATAATTATAAACCACCTGCCGGTATTTCGGTTTAGGGCAGCCTTAATAAATGTTTTAATATTCGCCTTTTTTTTGTTAATCCCTTTTATTTTAAACTTTCGACCAATCTTGCGGTAAGCATTTTCGAAATTATTAGTATCGATAGCCGGGACCTAAAATACCAAGCAATCCGCGTATTCGGTACGCACCCGGAACGCCGCCTTTAGTGTAATTTATATTTTATTAACGCCCCCAAGATTTTTAACGGCCGTTCGTTGGCAGTTATTCTTATTTACGTTTGGGGGGATCCTTTCGAAAAGTTGGCGTAGGGTGGATTCCCGCCCAATAAAGCCTTTATTTCGCCCAAATAAAACCACCCAATGGCGCCGCGGCGGTTTTATTTCGAAATACTTTTTAATCCCGTTTATTAATTTATACTTAGTAAATTAATTTTAATAACCGTGGTTTTATATATATTTTGCTCCTTATTGGTTTATTTTTTACGTATTCGTATCCGCCGGAGCGGTTATTTTTATACCATTAACCCTTAATCCCTTAAGCCACCGCCGAAGCTTTCCGCAAATAGTAATAAAGCCTGGGTTTTTAATGCTATTAAATTTGGTTATATCCATATAGTTTGCACGGATCCTAACCGGAATATAATCTGGTAATATTGCCGAATTTTAAGGCACGATCTATTCGCCGATTAATATAATAATAGCTGCCTTTATCGCCTTTACCTATAAGACCAATTCCTGGGAGGGGTAATTATTTATAAAAATAAATAATTTAAATTAATTAAACCGTATCCTTATTTCGCGCCATAATTATTATATGGAAATTATCCTATATTTAAGCGAGCATTTTAAAATCCCGTTTAAAAACTTTTATAATATTATAATTCGTTTGCTTAATATACCCGATTAATTTGGCCAATATTTCGGCCCATTATATAAGGCCCGCTTTATGGTACGGCGTCCCGAAAAATATAATACCACGTATTAAGCCAAGAATATTTTGGAGGTATGGCTCGAATCTTTATTTTAATATAATTAAAGCCTACAGTAATTGTTAATAATAAAATATTAAAGGGGAAATATACTAATATTTTTATAAACCAATCCTCCAAGGCTATGGTAAATAAATATTATCGGTTGTTCGTTTTATATTTATTAATAATCGCTCGCTGGCCCGACCTTTATACGTACCGTTTTATTTTTTTCCCTATATATTAAAAATACCATTAGTAAATTCCACGCGTGGTTTGTAATCCGAGCTTAAAATACTACTTTTCGTTAATCGGCCATATATATATTATATTTAAATATAAGGATACGCGCGTCGGGAATTTTCGATAGGAGGAGTATTTAAGGCCACGGTAATAATATTTTATTAGCCGCCCAAGTTTTTTTGCGGTTTCCGGTAAGGCCGTGGATTAAAATAATATTAAAATTTAAATAATCGTTAGCGCCTTATAGATAAATATTTTTAAAGAATTAACGGAGGATGGTTTATTTAACCACGCTGTTTTCCTGGTTATGGAGCAGTTTAATACCGAACGGGAAAATTTTCGGCCTTACGGCTGCCCCGCCAATCGTTGGATCGTCCCTCGCCGGCGTCTGGCGGTTTTTCCGCCGACGCTGTAAAAAACGCCGTATATTGCTGGAGCCATAATAATTAGCTTTATTACGTTAATATAAAGATCTGCTTAAATTATTGGGTATGGTATTAGGGATGGTAAGAATTGGTAATTTTGGAAGCAGCTTTGGCGGTATGGGTTGCGTTGGCAATACTGGTAAAACGGTAATATAACGAAGCTGCTTAACCCCGCAATAGCCGTCGTACGGCTGGACGAGTCCTTAAATTGGCCGAAACTGTATAATATTATTGGCCGAAAGCTGTATTGCGATACTATATATTGGTTAGGATCGTCCGATGCAGTTTTTGGAGACGCGTTAATAATAAAATGCCGTGCTTTACTGTATATTATTCCGGCCGGGGTCGTTTATCCTTAATATATTTTAACCCTTACTCGTTATTTGCGAGCAGTTTTTAGGCTGGCCTTAGTATTAGTCCCGCTATACGGGCGCGTTGTATTATTTTTAATAAAAGAATTTATTTTGGCACCCGGTATCGCGGTTTCCTATAAATGCCCTCGGGAGCGCCGTGCTATTGTAAAGCTAAGCTAAATAAAAAAGTTATATTAATCGCGGTCGATTTTATTATTCCTATTTACGTAACCGCTATTATTTTATTCCACGGGATAGGGTAGTATAAAAAATAATTTGCGTGCACGGTACCATAACCCCGGCCCTATTAGGCTTTATTATAAAAAAGCCGAAATAACCGCCGGCATATATACTTATATTATTATAGCCCGGTCCATTTTTGTCGCAAGCCGTAATATTAAATGCGTTCGACCACCTAGCCGGGTTGGAAACCAAGCTAGTACGGATTTATATGTAAAAATAAGCCTTATACTTTAACGTTGATCCCATAAAGCGTGGAATCCCGTTAATTTGGTATTTTTCCCATAAATCCTAAATTAGCCACCTTTTCGATGGGTATATTAAACCAGGGCCTAATATTAAAACCAAGATCGCTTAATATATAAGTTCCGAACTCGTGCCCGCCGGGATTTGGGCTATTATCGATATTTATGGTTATAGGTCCCGTATTTATAAAGGGAATAATGGTAAGTTTATATTCTTCCATTAAATTCTGGCCTCCTTATATTAACACAAGGGAGTTTTTTAGCTCGGCGAGCAAACAGTGCTATATTAATATATATTACATTGGCGATGGGGATACCATTTAGGGTAAAAAATAAATAAATATAAAATAAACGCAAGGGGATTAATAGGATATAAGTATATTCCGGCACGACCGGAAGGCTTAAATATGCGGTTAATTATTATTAGGCGAAAAGGCCGCAAATAGGCGTGGCCGTTTTTCGCCTACCGAGACGTTTATTTTATATTAATATAATTTAACACATATTCCATAATTAATTATAACCCACTCGTAAATGCATTTTTCGCTTATTTTTGCAATTTCCCTCGCTTCCTTTTCCGCCGGCTGTTTAAATTAATAGTGCCTAATAGTTGGCGCTTGCGGAATTCCGCCCGTTCGAAATTTATAATTATAAAACGGCGAATATATATATTGTATAATAGGTTGCGTGGCTTTGTATTATGGCGGAGGAGGTATAGCCTATGCAGTTTTTTAAAAACAATGGTAACCGCGTTGGCGATGCTTATTTTATTAATATAATTGGCGTATTTAAATAAGGGCCGTCCGGCCTAATTAAAAAATAGGAAATGCTTAAATACACCGCTATTATAATAATATGGTAATAATAAATTTATTATACCGAGGTATATAAGTATATATTTTCCCTGGATGGCCCGAAATCGGTCGTATAATTTATTCTTATAATATAGGCGGCCGAGGTCGAAATTTTTTACGCCTTTAATAATAAGCGTATAACCGTGGGATAATAGCCGTACCTTAAAAAGCGATCCGCGTAAGCCGGATAAATATAACGGTACGGTATTTATATCGGGGCCACGGTCCTTGGTAAATTAAACGCGAATAAGGCGGAGGAACTCCGGTCCGTCGATATATTATAGCCCTTAATTATTAAAATTAACGCAGTTTTTATTAATTGGCCCCCCGTATACCAATCCCTAAAAATAATTTTAAATATAAAATGGCCGGTTTTATATTTTTTGCTTTTATTTTTGGCCCTGCGGTCCATATTTCCCGCCCTATTATGATTTCCCGCCGGAGCCCGTTAATATAATTATTTTCCCGCCGCGGGTAAATCGATTAGCGGTAAGGGAAGGAGAATTCTCCTAATCGTTGTCGGTTTAAGGGTCGGAATTAGGGTCGGGTTACTTATAGCGGGAGCGGGTCCGTATTGGCGAACGCGTAAAGCCCTTTTAACGCTGGGGCCTATAAGGAAAAGCTCGGGGTTTTTTATACACCGTTATCGGAATATTTTTTAATATATTATTATATTTTACGGCCCAGGTATTGAGGCTTTTAATCTTATTATACCATAATTACGGCGGAAATACCGTACGAAGGGTTTAAAAAATAAAAGCGAATACCTGTATAATAGTCGTGCGGTGAAGTTTAATTTTATTATTATTTAAAATATTTAGGTTTAATACGTATACGGAATGGTAAACGATGGTGGGATTGTCCGGGATATATAAGAAAACGAAAACCTCCCCCGTATATATATACCCGTACTGAATACCCTTATTAATTATATAGGAAAAAAGCTAGGTAACGACGGCGGTAATAAGCAATCTCGATACGAACGCAAAGCCCTTACCGTTTTTATTAATTATATTGCGTTCCGGTTAAATTTTAAATTCCAAACCCGTAATAATTTTATTCCGGGTTAGTTTATACGGCGCCTTATATTTAATCGTAAGGGCGGGGATATTTCGGCCATCGAAGGTCCTGTATATGCAAAACTGGTTTGCCAAATTGCCCTTTCCCCTGGTTTTACGACGGGCTTGGGGCGGTGCCGCATTATTTCCGCCAATAAATGCGTTTTATAAATTCGGAAATATTATCGGCTTTGCCAAAATTTGTATGGCTTTCGAATGTTACGGTGCCCTGGAGGCCGAAATTATTCCGCACTAGCGGGTTATTATATATTTCGTTAGCCAGCTTTTATACCGCATTTTCGACGGTATTGCGTTTAAAATTCCGAAGTTTAATTTTATTATTAATTAGGTTAATAAAGAATACCACGTATATTAATTAATATAAGGATAAAAAGACGGGTCGAGAGCAGAAAAAATCGTCCGAGAGCTGGCCTTAGGTTTTTTTTTGCCTTATTACGAAAATATCCCACGGGATAATTTGTTAAGGGAAAATTCGGCCGGTCGGGTTTATAATATTGCCTTATATTATTAAGGAGGGGTCGGTTATTACCTGGATAATAAAACTAAGCGAATAATAAGCCTCGAAATATTATAAAAAGGTTTATGGTTTTAACCCTTTGGTATATTTTTCGGCCTTTTTATATTAATATTGCTTATTTAATGCGCTTTCCCAGCCTTTTTAAATAAAAGTTTTAATTTCGTAATTTAATCGTCCATTATAATTACGGGCGTAAGCAAATATTCCGTTTTCTTTTATAAGGATATTATGCCCTTTAATTGGGACGGGTTGGAAAAAAAAGGATTGCTTATACCCCCAGTACGAATAAATCGGAATTATTTCGGGTTAGGTATGGTTTTCGGGTAATTAGTGGAAAAGTAATGGTTTGTAAAAATAAGGGTATGTGCACGGTTTATTTTGGCCTATATACGCGTTTTTTAAACGCGTTCGAAATTTTAAAACTCCTAATATATAATATTTAATTTCGTTATACGTCGGGTTTCCCTTGAAAAATAATACGAAGGGTTTAGGTACCCGCATATTAGTTTATATTAATATATATTATGCACGGGAATAATTAAGAAATTAAAATGGTTCCTCCGCACCGGGCGAATATTAATTTAAATAAATTTATGCAGGACGCCTAAAGCCATACCATCTTTTAATCGTAAAATAACCGTTTAATATTGTGGCAGTATAAAACGGAAAGAAATGGGAAGATATATGGAGGGCGAAAAGGCAAAAGGGTTAAGGTGTTAGAAAACTTGTTAAAGGACGGCAGGCGCCCAGATTGGGAAATAAAAAAAGAATAATTAATTATGTAATTTAAATCGGAGAGTGCCAGAAAAAAGTTATAATGTGGTATTATTTAGCCAAGCTCTATATATTAATAAGGAATAAAAATATAAATAGTACGACCGAGCGGGGCAATGAACGGGGTATAAATTGCCTTACCTTTTTTCGGTTTAATTAGGCATAGAAGAATATGACCATCCTTAATAACGATTAAAAGTTGGAACTAAGTTAGATATTTAATATTATACTGTAAGTTTCCCATTATATACTGCACAAATTACCCTTGCAAATTTAATAAAAGTTGGTGGAATATAAAATAAAAGATAATAAGGATATTGGCCAGTATTTTTAAAACGCATTTTCCGCCGATTAAAAACCCCCGAGATAATCTTTTGGCGGTGCCTATTATTAACTCCCCGGTTATTTATTAATTTATTTACGAAGGCGGAAATGTTACGGTTAATAATGGTAGTAATATTGCCCGGGCCGCCACCGCGTTTAAGGTTAAAATATTTTATAATTTCGAGGAATATTTGCTTTAATTTTATAACCGAATTAATAATACCGGAATAAACCATCGTGGATAGCCCTTTAAATTTATCGAGCGGTCCAAAATATTATACCGTATTGTTTAGCTTTTGGATATATTAGAAATATGGTTCCTTTTTATAACCGTACTTATTATTTTACTTTAAATTTAGTTTTTTTTTTAACTGTATAAAGAAATTATCTGGTACGGGAAAAGCGGTAGGCTAATATTAGCCTTGGTTTCTAAAAAAAGTTACCATTATTATCGGCGTTTAAATCGAGGTTATCTTTTAAATTATTTTTTGCGAATTAATAGCCGGTAATACCGTTTAAGGGGTATTTCCTGGCGGAGTTTTTTTTATTTCCTGGGTTATACCTGGTGCCCGTAAATATAATAAGTTAGGCTTTTTAAAGCCGTTATTATTCTTTAGGGAAAACCCCGTTATTAATACCTTTACCATTCTGCAGCCTTTTTTTTTAAAAACGCGTCCCGGGCCCCTTTTTTAACCTAAGCCGGATTAATCCTGGTCGCCCGCGTTTTTTGCTTTTTCCTATATTGCGATTTCCGCACGCATATGTAGGGCTTTTATTATTCGGTATTTTGGTAGCCAGCCCGATTAGACCAGTAATTTGGCCAGTTTTAACGCCTTTTTTTTATATAATACCTGGTGCATTTTTTTAGGCCTAATTAACCCTTTAATTTTTATTTATTTCGATTTCCCGTTGGTATAATATATAAACAGGTGTTTAACGGTTTGCGTTACCCTTAAGGAATACTTTTATTGGCGGATTTATTATTATAATTATTATTTTATCCTTTAAAGTAATTCCCTTATTAAATAAAGTCACCGATATATATTTAATATTTATTATTGGCTTTATTTAATTTAACGGGCTTGGTATATATTTAGCGGGGTTTATTATGTATACCGCTTTAATGACCGGATTCCATGTCCGTTTTCGGAACCTATTAATAGGCCTGAGCTACTGCTTTAATTATAAAGTCGAAAAAAGAAATCCTTATAATAATTTACCTTTGCGGGTGGAAAGAATTTATTGGTATTATAAAATAACCTCGAATATTATTCGCAAGCCATTAATACCCTTTAAATATACCCGATGGAGTTTTTTAAGGAGAACATCCGGTAACCATTATTAAACTTAATACTGGCTTTTTTCTTTTTATATACGGATGGTTATCGATAAACTTTACCCGACGATGGCCCTTATAGTGGCCTATTAAAAAGCGGCAAAAAGCTGTCCGCTGCCCCAGTAAAAAATGCCAATTCTTATAATCCATTATTCGGCATTTTCTCCCTTTGCTGGTATTTGGCGAAAAGAGTTATTATATTAATTTACGCATTTAGTTTTAAATATTACGGTTTATTCCCGATCGGAATTATTATAAACTTTTTCCTCACTGCCCACGGGTCGAATTTATATACCACCGTTACGTTTAGAATTTAAATAATTGCTTAGGCTGCTCCGTCGTATATAATTTAATGTTAAATCGCGCAAAGGTAATTGCCATATATTATTAAATTACCGGTAAAAGAATATAAGCTTCTATATTGGATATACCGAAAGTGGGTAGGATTAAAATTAATATTAATAATATATTAAACTTATTTTTCTGGGTATTCTCGCTTTTTTATATATAATTACGCCTTGCTTTGGCCGAGAAAAAAAAAGCCTTTATTTACCCCATCCCTTAAATAATAAAAAATCGTCGAAATATTCCGCACGTAGAATATGGTGGTATTGGCGCGGCCGGGGTCGGGTAAAATAACCACGGTTAAAGTTATTATAACCGTTAACCTAAAAAAGCGAGTAATCGTACTCGCTTATTTAAGGCGGCTTTGATATAAGACCGGTCGCCGCCTTAATGCCTACTTTAATTATTATATTTTTACTTTTCACGAAATGGCCGGATGGCTTTCGGAACCCTTGTGCGTAATAATGCTAAATTATTAGAATTAAAAAAAAAAGTTTTCCGTAAAAATTAGCGGCCCCGTTGGAATTTTATATATTTTAATATTATTATATTAAACAAGTTTTAAAATTATACCGAGCTTATTTTTTGGTTGGTTTATAATTTTATTTTGGTAATCGAGTAAACGGCAGGGGGCCAACCTGCCCGGCTTATTATACTGGGCGACAAGCGGTAATCCATTTATTATTTCCGTGGCGCCGATTCCCGTTTCCTTATTCTCGCTTCCGAGATACTGGGTCCTATCGTCCCTTACCCCTGGGTTAGCGTTCCCTTAAACCAAAGCTTTTGATTAGCCTATTAATTAGTCCGGTTTATTAATTATGCCTTTTTCGGAGGTAAATTATATATTATTGGCTCGAAATCGGGTCCCAAACCCATTATTTTGCGATGTAATCCTTTTAATAGCCATATATTAATTAAAACACTGTTTCCCTTTATTAAGCAGTACGGAGCTAAAAATAATGTAATATTAGTATTATTTATTCGTATAAACGTACCGTTATATAATGTGACCAATAGATTTATTAAAATATACGGAATACTAATTACCGTATCGAAAAATAATGAAACCTTATTAAATAATAGGGTAATTAAGGGTAAAATATATATTTCCATTATTTACCAGTTTAAAAGTAATAAGCGTAATTTAATTATTCTTTTCGGTATTGATTTTTTATTTTTTAAGTATTTCGGCCTCGATTTTCCGGATAATCGTTACCCCAACGAGATTTTTGTTATTTTAATACGAGCCGGGAAATAACTTATTTTAATCCATGATAATAAGAAAAAGCTTATGCCCTTTATATTCGTGGAAGTATAATACGAGACGGCCGAGATTATTAATTTAATAAACAGATAGGCAAAACTTTTGCCGGACGTATCCGGCCGGCCCTTGGTACGCGGCTTTAGGTTGCCGTTTTATATCCCCGTCTTTGGTATAGCCCAACATATGCGGGGCAATATTCTTATTAACGTGGTGACTTACTCCTTATATATACGGCAGCTTTTCCCGCCTTTGCCTAAAAAAAAGCACATTAAATTACCTAATATTGTAAAATCGGATATAGTAGGAAGGTATTATAAGGCTGTAAGCGATATTAATAGCCTAATTATTTTCGCAGCCTTCGAGTATACTTTTAATAGCATATTAATTGCGCTTAATTACGATAAAAACCTAAATAATATGCCACCGGTAATTTCTTTATAATATATCCCTTGGTTTTATAAACGCGTATATAATTATAAAGCTTATATATCGGGATATATACCGCGTAATATTTAGTTAAAGAACCACGCGTTCGATTAAATCGATCCTGCGCTCCTTACCCTGGTTAATGGGCGATTCCAAAATAAGTTAAAAAATTTAGCGTCGGGGCTTATATTCGAGGTTTAGGTCCAGGAAAAAAAGTTCGAGATCGATAGATAAACGACCCGTTTTTATAAAAAAATCGATATTATAAGGGGTTCCTCCCTTTTAATCCCTAATAATAAGGGAAACTTTAAGTACCTTTGGGAGGTTAAGTTTATTTTGCAGCTTTTAAACGAATATGCCGTATAGGTATGTGTATATGCTTATTTATTAGCCTTATGGTTTAAAAAGGTACCACGTATTATATTTTATAATATGCGGGACGGGGAAAAGTGGGAAATTATACCGTAGGATGGCCGTAAAGGCCTACGGCGTATAATTAAAAGCGTTTTAATATTTAAAAACATAGTTTTAGGAAAAATGGATAATAAGGAATTTATTTTAATATATGCAAAGGTAAAAAGGGAGGCTTTATTAATTGGTAATTATAAAAATGGTAAGGAGGGAAATTAAACCGCGCCGCCTACGGTAGTTAATGGCTCCACCTTATTGCCCTAAGGCAATCGCTCCTTTATTAATCTTCCAAGGATTATTAAATCGAACTACTATTATAATAATTCCAAGCAGGTTTATTATATTTTAATTAATTTTTTCACGCAACCGTAAAATCCACGTATTGGCCCCTCTCCCGATATATCGGGTTAATAGGGGTTTCGCCAAAAACCCAGGTATATTATAATCGATTTAATAATAACTGTATTTATATTACCTGCCGAGAGCTTTATATTTTATCCTTATTATTTACCATCCTTATAATAAACCCTTAAGTAAATACTATACTTAATATTATATCAATTACCGTGGTATTATTATTTATCGTTTACCAATTAAAACCCTCCGCTTAAAAAATAAGGATAACGTAATTATTTACGGTAATAATAATAGGCAATTTTTCGAGGCTTTTACCAATATTTAATACCATTTTATAACCCTAAGCTCCTTAATAATTTTCCTCCGCATAAATAAACGAACGGATTAATTCTCCCGCATATAAGCTTACCACCCTATTATAAATTGGCGTATAATAATCCGTTAAAGTATTACGGCAAATTACCGTATTAAAACTTTATTATATTAATTATTAAAACATTATTTTATATTAATAATTACAGATTCGGGCGGTTTTTTAAACTAAATAGGCCAATCGTTTTACCTATATCCGTCCGTTTTATATTGTACGGTCTTTTATTAGGGATAATTTAGGCCAAGGCGGGCCGGGGCTTAACCAGGACGGCTCGCTTAAAATCGATAAGCATAATTCGCCTAGTCTTATTATTTTATAAAGCGTTGGCCATCCGCACGTTTTTATATATTACTCCCTTGGCGTGTAATGCCCGTAATGTTTATACTAGTATTAATTTTTACTTCTAATATATATCCTCGAATATATCGGCCACACCTAGGCCGTCTCCTACCTACGAAAGGAATATTATATAAATAATACGTACCCGGAAATCGTAATAATAAGTCCGTCCGATATTGCGAAAATTAACCGCGCCCAGGAAAACGGGGATATATATACCTTAAAAAGGCTGCAACCGCTTATATACCGCTGCCTTATATTCGAAATCCTTTACGAATTCGGGAACCGTCCCTTTATTTATAAACATATAGCCGTAATCTAATAACGTGATCTGGAATAAGGCTCCCCGTACTCCTTATTTCCTAAAAGGTATAACTCCGCAATTTAACGTTTATTTAAGTTATTTATAAAAAAGAATAAACCAGGAAGCGTGATTAACAGGATAAAGATTGCTGCCCTGCCGTTGGTAAAGCAAGGCATTTGGGCACCGCTTATTAAAAGGCTTCCCAGAAACCAACCCAAGGAGGCATTTCTGGGTATAGTATTAATAATTGCTGCCATTATTATTATATAAAAATAACCCCTGGCCATTATCTCCTTATGGTCGCCTGGCCAAACTTTAGCGGCCGTATTAGCCACGGTATTTTATCCGGGCCGGCGTCGGGGTATCCGGTATTTAAGCCCTGGATTTATCGTCGGATCGCTTTGGGGATTGGTTCGTACCAAAACCGTTATTATACGGACGGTACCCTTTATAGAAACCGTAAGGCGATCGGCTTATATTTTTATATATTTTCGGCTTATATACGGGCAATATTGGCGGCGCATTTTGTTCGTTTAGCGGAATAAATCGCAGGATAAACTTATAATCCTTTATTTATATTTTTAAACTATCGATCGTAAATTGGCGGTTATCCTAACCGTATTTATACTCGCGTGCCTACGAGCAAAAGGCTAAAAAAATAAATATTAAAACCTGGCTAATAATAGTATAATATATAAAATTATCCGAATATATATCGATCTCCGGTTTAGGCTCGGCTAAATGGTAATAAAGCATTATTAGGTGGGTCCAATCGATTTTAAAAAATATAATCGTCTTTTTTATTATAATATAACTGTACTCGAGCCCGGCTTTTATTATATAATGGAATATCTGTGTTATTATAATTATTGCCAATTTATTGGCGTAATATTAAAAAAGTGCTATTTTATTTTCCGCGGTAAGTTTTATAACCCGATTAACGATTTTTTTATAAATATTTATAGGGCGAAGCCCGAACCGAAGGTAAGGCAAAATAAGCTTATGGGGTACTTTGTACTCGATAATATAGGCCATTATCCGCCTAAAAAAGCCATTATTATCGCATTTATAAATACAGATTTAATCCGGGCAAAGCTGGTTATGGTCCTATCGAGGATTTCCTGGTGTTTTTAATAATAATTGGGCCGTACGCCGCTCCCTAGGCTTTTCGGCAATATCGCTTATAATGTTTGGATGGTTCTTAAAAACGATACCGTCCCCGATATTAAACGCAGTCTTGGCGGCCTTCTCGTCTTTTAAATATTCGATAATAAGCCTTACCGGCTTCTTTACGCTGGTGTGTTAAACATACTTAAGGCCCTTTTTATCGGCCACCTTCCTATTAGCGACCCTTTCCCCTAAGCCATGCATAAAACCTTTGCTTTTAAAGGCTTTTTTCTGGTCGGGAAATGTAAAATATAATATTTTAAATGTATTACTTTACTGCTCGAAGAAATTAAACCAGGCGTCGAGACGGGTCGGGTATAATTTATTCCGTGGGTTGGTTATGGATCCTTTTAATATAAAACTTTTATCCGATTCGACTGCGAACTTAATAAAGATAAGCTTATGGTAAGCAGTAATATATTCGACCAATATCGTTCGGCAGGTCTGCTGTTTTACTTTTTCGGCGCGCTCTTACTTTCGCTGTCGCTACTGCTCTGCTTCTTCGGCGCGCTCTTGCTCTCGCTATCGCTACTGCTCTGCTTCTTCGGCGCGCTCTTACTCTCGCTATCGCTGCTGCTCTGCTTCTTCGGCGCGCTTTTGCTCTCGCTATCGCTACTGCTTTGCTTTTTCGGCGCGCTTTTACTCTCGCTATCGCTGCTGCTCTACTTCTTCGGCGCGCTCTTGCTCTCGCTGTCGCTGCTGCTCTGCTTCTTCGGCGCGCTCTTACTCTCGCTATCGCTGCTGCTTTGCTTCTTCGGCGCGCTTTTGCTCTCGCTATCGCTGCTGCTTTGCTTTTTCGGCGCGCTTTTGCTCTTGCTATCGCTATTGCTCTGCTTTCTCCAATTGCCGCTTCAGTTGCTTCAGTTATGCTTATAAAACCATATTAAACCATACGTAATGCGAATTTTATATTTGGACGCATTTTAATATATGCGGTGCCAATTAAATAATACGGTTCAGCAAAACTTAATTAGCACCCGGTTTATGGGCGTAATTACTACCTAATCGTATCCCGGAATTAAACATACTGGCCATGCGAAGGGATATTCGTATAATATTATTGGGTTATTTAATAATTACTTATTATAATAACCCCTTAAAAAATAATTAAATTAATTTTGGTATATCGCTGCAGCTGCCAAATAAAATAAAACTCGGTTTTTATATTCCAAGCAGTATTTTCTTTATATACTTTAAAAGCCAAAAGCATTTTCCAAGGTTTAATATATCGGATGGTTAATATGGCTTCGGTTTTAAAACTCGAACAATATATATAAGGATTTTAAAGGTGGAATTCTCGAATTAATAGGCTTAGCCTTTAGGGACTATTAAAATAGTTTTTATTTTAAAATAAGGACGTTTATTATATTTAGTTTATATTATAGGGATTTAAAACTGATCCTTTGTAACCGGAAAGGGTCCCAAAAAAGTATAAAAATATCCTAACTTTGTTTTAGAACTTTTGTTTTAGGATAAACTTTGTCCTGGGACTTTTCCCTTATAATAATTTTTTAAATAATCTGGAATAATTTTCCTGAATTTTCGTCCTAAAATAAATTTCGTCCTGGAATATTTTTCGTCCTGGGATTTTTCTCCTGGAATAAATTTCGTTCTGGGACTATTGTCCTGGGATATTTTTTGTCCTGGGATTTTTCTCCTGGGATAAATTTTATTCTGGGATTATTTTCCTGGAATAAATTTCGTCCTGGGATTATTCTCCTGGGATAATTTTCGTCCTGGGACTTTTTGTCCTGGAATAATTTTCGTTTTAGGATAATTTTCGTTTTAGGATAATTTTCGTCCTGGAATAATTTTCGTTTTGGGATTATCCTTTTGGGATAAATTTCGTCCTGGAATTTTTTTTCCGGGATAATTTTTTAAGATTTCGGATAAATTCTGTGGCTTTTATACCTTAATAATTTTGTTTTGGGACTTTTATTTAGGGATAAATTTTATTCTGGGATTTCTTTGGGCGGGAATCGATACCGAAATTATGTATATTTTAGGCTACCCGACCAGCCGATGTTTCGGTATTTAATAATATATTCGTTGGGAAAATTATATTATGATCCCTAGTTAATGCTATACTATAATGCGTTTCTCGAAATAAAAACCAGGGATAGTGGGTTTGGCGGTATTTTATAACCAATTTCCATTATAATCCGTATTATATTTTTTCGATATATCGCCATTTCGTAAGAAAGGCCCAATACCAAAAACCCCCTTTTTATTTGTGATTAATCCGCACAAAGCGCCACTTATCGATTAATACTTAATTAAAAATAACCTTTTTCGCGAATATCGAAAATATTCTCCTTTTATATAACCGTAATAATTATCGCCGGTTTATTTTAATTACTTTCACATTTACGTTTCGCCTTAGCGATAGGAATTAATTCGGTAAGGGCATTTACCGTTTTTGGGCGCGAAGGCGTGGTTTTTTTACGTCCTATCTCATTTAAGCTCGGCGCGGCCCGATATGGTTATTATAATATCCTTAACGCAGAAAACCGATACATTACCTAAACTAAACGAAGCAATTCGCGGGGTTGACCTCGATATAATAACATTACCACCCATTATCGCCAATTTAACGACCCCAAGTAATGCGCACGGTATTAAAATAGTGGGGATACCGGTACTGGAATAAAACCTGCCGTAATCATTGTTGGTTTAAACGGATAGCGAGGCCCTAATAAACACCGTATTACGCGAACCCCTTATTGTAACTATTCCAATAATCACCAATCTCTCGTAATTACCTAAGCCGCCATTCCCCGATATTACGGAGTATAATATAAACCAAATAAGCGATAGCAGAATAACCAGCAGTTAAGCTAATACAATCATTTGCGATTTTCCTGGCTACACTGCTCCGCCATTCCGAACGTTATATCTCTTAAACTCGCATGCCTACGTCTATTCTTCCGACCGGCCGTTTTGCTGCCCAATTTAAAGTTGCCGGAAAAGCAAGCCCGGCAACGGCTTTAAAAGGAAAAATAAAATACTACGGTATAATTATATCCACGGCCCTCGACGGTATTAATATTCCTTTTGCCAACGGTATAAATACCCCAGGCCGGATAATCTCCAAAGGCAAATATTACCCTGCTTAATTCTTTACCAATTCAAAATATTATGCAATCCCTAAAATTAATAAATTATAGGCATATTTAATAGCATTACCCGGAATAAAACGAAAATAATCCGCAACCCTAATATACCCTTGCGTAAAAACCAAAACAATTCACCCTTAAAAGGCGCCGGAGGAAGTTAATATTTTAAAATGCGAATCATAATCAATATTAAAAGCTTTGGTCGCGGATTAATAAGCCATGGTAATATTTAGAAATAGGTCGTGGGTAAGAGATCTTGGAGGAATTAAGAGATTAGAAATTAATGCGGGTCCTAATGTAAACGTAATAAAGCGATAAATAGCCGGCCATACGCAGTCCGATATCGTCGGCGGCAAGGGAAGTTACCTCGCTGGCTTAAGTTAGCCAAACGGGGACGATCTCTTTTACTATTATTAGTAAATTTTGAAAAACATCAATATTTATAAAATTTTATAATACTTAATTCGAATCTGGCTGGTAAAAGGCTTTGATTGGTATCGAATCCGATGGCACTAATAGGAGTTACGATCTCCAAGGCTTATATCTCGGCGTCGTGGACCATCGTGATTACCTTTCCAGGAACAATTTATATACGTGGAATACGCAAAAAGGCTGGCCGGATGGAAATGATCCGGAGGATATACCTTCGATTTTTAATGCACCTTGGGATAGGTCGTCAAAGAACCCTGAAACTTATAGCGCTTCTCCTGTCCTTTAAAGTAAGTATCGTGATCCAAGCAAAAGCGAAAAAAGTTCTTAAGAAATCAGAAGGGCCAACTATTTGGCTGCGTTCTTTACAGCATCATATTTCAGCACGTCCAGATCAGGCGGATTATAACCTAACGTCGAAAGCTTAGTCTTTCGTAACACGGTTATACTTTTATTACCAAATACAGATAAATGCGAAATAATATGCGCTTTATTCTTATTAACCATAATATTTCAAAGCACATCGCGCCGTGCACCAAGGCACCGTGGAGCATCCTTTTATAAAAATTGGGTTTATAAGTAAAAGAGCAGTTGGGTAAAAAATAACACCAGATTAAGCAGCACGTTTGTAATTTTTTAATTACCCCTTCGTGGTAAATAATACCCACGAGGTTATAATCTCCTCGATGATTAAATTACTTGGCACTCTTATCCGCGCTGCTTACTTGCTTACCCGTACTGCTTACCCGCTTACCTATATTACTCACCCGCTTACCCGCGCTGCTTACCTTACTTACTAACTTACCTGCCCTGCTTATTTGCTCACCCTTACTTTAACTCACCCCATTTCCTGCTCACGCAACGTCACCCGGGCGCAAACTGGTAAGTTTTATCGAAACCGTGACCCAATAAGGGTCTAAAAACGAGCCTTTATACGGGAAGTGATTATATCCATATACGGATACAATGACCCTTGTTCGATCCCGAGCAACAAAACTACATAAACAGGGCTTAGTTTATTGGGTACCAAAAAATTATTTATAGTTTCGCAGCTCGTGGGATTAATGCTCTTAATTTGCTACGTAAACGATAAACAAAGCATATAGCTCTAGCTGCTTAAACTACCTAAGCCCGTTAAAATATAGACCGCATTAAAATCCTTTAATTTTAATATATCGGGAAAACTATCCTTTAGTAAGCTTGATTCTTTTACATATTATATTAAAATAAAACCATTCCTAGTTTTTACCCTTCCCGCTGGCTTTGCCTTAGCGCATTACCCCGCACTCCAAACAGTATTTATTAGTCTCTCGCCACGCCAGTTACTCCCTTAAATATAGAAACTTTTTACGAATAGCATAACGGGAATTATATAACTACCTAGCCGTTTTATATAGCAATACCATTCTTTCGGCGTTCTGTGGTATAAAAAGGGCGTTGGGATTTAACGTGGATCCATATCTTATGAATAATAATGGGCACTTGAATTTTGAAGCTCTTGGAAACTGTAGTAAAAGCTGTGATTTAGGGGAATTATATCGGGACTTTTCGCTACCATACGAGTTTTTTACTGGCTGCTATACTAGAAATACCCCGGTGTAATTCGTATTTATTGCTTAAATTTTAAATAACCCTCCATTCTCTATATTTGCAAGGTATTTTTTGGACGAACAATTATCTCGTATATCTTGTTTTTAATAATATACATATAATATATTTTTGGCGAAAGAGACCTTTTACGCGAATTAAAAAGTTCCATCCCCTCGTTTATAAATTTCTTTGCCTGCCGCTCTGCTTTTTAACTACTTAATACATTGATATAATGTTTAAACATAACCTCCTTAAAATCACTTAGCTTTACTTGATTCCATATCCTTTTTAACTGCTTTTTCCTTATAACTTCACGGACTTTTAATCTTTAGTTTTCAGCCTCATTTAAGCGTTCTCCTAAGCTGCGCGGCAATTTTTTAATTACGCTCCCGAACTCGAATTGTATTATTTTTCGCTTATCGGGTATATCACCTCCTTCATCATTTATCATATTACCCCCTTGGTTATATTCCAATTAAAACTGTTATATTTTTTCGTTAAACTCGTTTTTTTCCCGCAGAAATATTTCTCTTTGATCCTCTAATTACTTCTTTTCGCGGGCTAATAATTCAACACATTATGTCTTGTATCTAAGCCGATCATTTTCGCCCTTTAACTCGTCGTGCAATATATTTTTCTCGGCTAATTATTATTTAACCTATTGATTTTCACTTATCTCCGTCGCTAAATTCTGTTTAAGTTATTGTATTTTTTCCTGGAATTTATACTAAGCGTCCTGGACTTTACTTTTTTCCCTTTCCAACTCTTACCTTCCATTTTCTTATAAATGAGAAATATCTTCCTCGAATTATCGATTTTTATTCTTTTCTTTTTCTAAATCTTATACAAGCTTATTTAGGTTTTTATTTTTTTTTTCTTTAGATTTTTGGAATGTGGTAAATTAATTTTGGAGGTTTTGGTATTATTGTTCGAGCTCCTCGTATTTTTCTATTTCCTTTTTTATATTTCGCCGAGCTTCCTCCAGGCCTTGGCGTTCTTATCCTTAAAGATTAATAACCTTTTCTTTAAACTTTTCGTATTTATTTTTTTCTTTTTCTAAATCTTATGCAAATTTATCGAGATTTTTATTTTTTTCCTTATTAGTTTTTTGGAGTTCGTTAAATTAATATTAAAGGTTTTGGTATTGATTTAAACTTTGGCTTTTTTTTTTATTAATATTTTTAAGTTCGTTAAATTGGCGTTTAAACTTCTGGTAACTTTTTATTCCTTTTTTTAGCTCTTATTCCAGTTATACTTTTTGGTTACCCTTTTATTATAAGCGTTGTCCACGTTCGTCGAATTATTATTAAAGCTTATTTTTCTCCTTATTATACTGGTCCTGTAAATCTCCTTTAAATTTCTTTAGGTTTTTATTATAATCGTTTTTAAGCTTATTTTCTTTTCTTTCCCATTCTGCTTAAATCTTGCCTTCCTTTTCCCTAATACTTTGGGCCTCCTTTTATAATTATAATTAGATAATATGATTTTATTCCTTTAATTCCTTTAATCCCTTTTTCTCTCTTTTTAACTTTTCCCGCGCTTAGGTTAAACTTTTTTCGCCTGCCTAATTTATTCTACCCAAATTTTCTTTATTAGTTTAAATATAGGCGTTTTCGGATACTGCTATTCTTCTTCCTGGGTTTAAACTTTTCCGGCTAATATTAAAATAATTAAATTTTATTTTATCGAAAAATGCAAGGTATATTAATCTTTGTATAAAAAAAGGCGTAATTTTATCCGAATAAAACTAATTGTGCAAATTATCTGCGAAGAGGAGCGTCTTGGTTTTTTCTATCTTTTTTATAGTCGGCTTTCCGCATCGTTTCGGGGATTTCATATAATAGTCTTGCTTTGCCGCCCTTTCCTCCGAAGACCGTTCTTCGATTATATTAAATAAACTTGCCATTTAATCCAAGTAAAAATTAAAGGTAGGGCCGTACCTGAATTATTCCGGTGGTCGAGCCTTAAAAAATGCATTTCGCGTTATTTTTTTATCCATTATTTTCCGGTCCGGAGAGTTTTTAATAATACTAATTATCTCGTTTAAAGTAAATCCTAATCGAAAGGCAAAAAAAACTAATTTGTATAAAGCTGTTTCGTTTTGCTTTATTTCCGGGTTTATTAAACGAACGTTCGGCTTCTTTTTAGGCTGTGGAGGAATATCGACCCATTTTCTTATTATTCCCATCCATAGTTGCCTAAGCCCAAGGTCTTTTCTATTCTTTTTATTTCCGGGAATAATGGCCCAAACTAAATTAAATTCTTAAATAATGCATTAATCGGGCTCCTGATTAGCGTCCTGGTAAATTTGTAATAGGGCGGAGGATAGGGTTTCCCTTGGAGATAAATTTATTAAACGCTTTAAACTATTTCCAGGGCCTTGCATATAAGTCATATCCTCGAAAAAGGTGAAAAAAGAAGGTATTAAGCGATTTATACTTGCGGAGACCAGTTTATCCCATATATATTTTCGTTTTTATGCGGAAAAGGCCTTAAAGATTTCACCATTAAATATTTGGCTATAAAGTTCTTCCCTATTCTTTTTATAATTTCCAGGGGAAGTATTTTCTACCCTTTTTACCGAAAATCGATTAACCTTTTTTATTGCCTATCGGTTATTCGAAAATACCTCCTTAACCCAAAATTTACGAACCCATCCGAAATAATATAAGTATTCCTATTTAATTTAATATTTATAATAAACCAAGGAATATAAACTTATATTATAAAACCGGTTTGCGAATATATTACGAGTGGCGCCAATTCTTATTCCGCCGCTTAAACCGGGTACATCGAGTTATACGTCGAACGCTGCCCTAAATTTAATATTGCGAACTATTTGGTTGAAATTATCTAGCTTAACCTTGGAAAGGGCTTTTAAGCGGGCCATCCATCGGCGTTCGAAAAAGAGGTTTTCGGGCCCTTAGTATCCTTGGTATTAACGAATTTTATAATAAAGCTCGCCATCGTTTAATTCTTTTTCGGCCGAGTATTCTTTAATAAGCGCGGTTTCTGCTTTAGGATTAAGGTTTTAGGAAAATTTAGCGGTTTTAATAGCCTTAATATAAAAGGGAGTATTATACCAAATAAATATAAATTTATAGGCCAGCGTTTATATTTAATTCTTTTAATTACCTTTGTTTAATATAAACCCCGAAGGTATTTTAAACGGAAACCGGAAGGGAAGTTTAGTTCCGGGTAACCGGTTTCGGGATTCGGGCCTGTTAAAAGCCTATCGGCCAGGATACCTGACGTTTTTAAAGCGGTATTAAATTATTATTAATCAATGGTTATAGGAATATAATATAAAGGATTTAAGTGGATATAATCTTTTTCGAATAAGTTTTTAAATCTTTCCACGTTTTTTTTATCCTTTTCCCTGGAGACCTTTTTACTTATAAGTAAAAAATTAAGGATATCGATTTAAATACTCGCAGTTCCCCAGCGTTTATTACTTTTCTCCGCTATAAGTTTGCGTTTTTTCTCCAAAAGTTTTAACACCTTCATCTTTAATGCGTAAAGCGAAATGGACTCCTAGGATGCCTTTTATTTAAATATTTCTAGGGGACCAATTTTGGTTGCGCGCTTTAATTAGCGTAAATTGCACCATTTTGGGCCCTGCCAAAATAACCAAAACGGTAATCAAAAATAGCCCTAAGTATCAGGTATCCAAAATAAACACAACCCTGGGAAAAAACCCCCCTGTACCAATATAAAAAAAATGGTCCATATTTATATTAATATACACCTAGCAGCTTTACAAAAACTCCTATTTATTCGACACCTAAAAAAAGGATAAAGTAGTAATATTAAACTTTTAGTAAAAACTGGAGGCTAATACCAGTTACTTAAAGCAAATTATTAATAAAATACCAATCGCGAATATAATTTCGCTAAAAAAAATAAAACATCATAACGAGCTAATTAAAAACCGCCTCGATCCTACATATTACTTAATAACAGCAGGACCATTCTCTAATGCCGTTAATTTATTAAACGTACTATCGGCGCACGGGGGAGGACTGTCTGGCTCGAGAGCTCTAAAATGGTTTATCCCGGGATCGGTCGGCGACGAATCTAACTGGGATTTTTTTATACCGCCCGCGGCATCCGCTATAATTGCAATAAAAGCAGCTTTAAAAAGATCTGGAATTAGTTTTGAATCATGCCTAACGCGGGCCGCGCGAAAATTGCGCGAAGATTCGTCGGTTACACTTTATCGAGATCAAATTATTCCTATCGCTTATAAAGCTCTTTCCCCCCTATTCCAGCTCACACCTAAGCACAGTTATATAATTAAGGCTATCCAAAACAAATACCTAAAATTAAAGGAACCCGCATCGTTTATAAGCCCGGATAGGATATTAGCGTAAATAAGCGGACTCGACCCGGTGGAAATTAAAAGGACAGGATTAGTTTCCATACCTTTATATTAAACTGCTAAAGATAATTATTACGGCTCCATGATAAGAGTTTTATACGGAACAGCCCAAAAGGAAGGCAAAAGTATTCTAATTTAGCTAATAGTCGGCAACATAAACCCGCAAACGCCATCGATCTTTCCAATAATCTTTTCCTTTTATGGTAGCCATGTTTAGTGCATCTTTATTAAGCACGCTGCGGTACATATGTATTATAAAATGGCCGCAAAAAAGGTCGCATATCGTTGGCGCAGTCCTAACGATTTAAATAAAACGGATATTAAAATTTAAAAGTATATTTCCAAAGGTTTTTACTTTAAAACGGCCCTAGAAGATAAAATTATTACCCGTTTTGTTTTTAACGAAAATTCCTTATACATTAGGCTTGGAAGTGATATTAATTACTACCCTTATATTTCGCAATTTGGAGCTTTTAAATGAATACACCGCGGCGATAAAATTAAAATAAAAAGTAAATTATTATTATTTAATAAGTTATTATACTTTGGAATAATCTTCAAAGCTGAAAATCGGTAATGCGAAAATTCACTCCATCTCTTTAAATATTACAATAGTTTTTGCACAATGTATTTATTAGAATGGCAATTTAGGATATATACGTAACCGCTTTTCGTAGAATATATCTAATATATTATAAACCTTTGCTATATATTTCGTTTTAGGTTTATTATTTTATCGGAGGGGAAAGAAAAGGGGCCGGGGGTGGGGAAGGCGGGGAGTTTCCTGGGTACGTTTTTGGCACCGTGCTTTAAATAAACAATAGTTTAATTTTAGATCAAATTTGAATATTTAAATGGAGTAAAATTAGCTGCAAATTAAAATTAGTACGGTCGCGACAAAATGGCGTTTAATCGATTCACATAAATTAATTTTGGAAACTTTAAAGCTTTATGGTCCTTAGACCAAATTATTGCGTTCCGAAATTATAAAACTCTTAATGATCCCAATGGGAAGAGAGCTTTAGTGCCGGAAAGGGGTTTAGAAATCGAAGCGAACGCTACACCAAAATTTGATAAAATTGCAAAATAAGGTTTTCCTTGGAATTATTACGAAAAGTTATATATTTAATGCCTTGGGTTAATAACCGAAGGCCGCCGACCTTTAATAGCAGTTTAGCGAGAATATCCATTAAATATGGTATCCATAAGGCAGTTTATGGATACGAAAATTTTGGGTATTATCCAAAAGATTCGATAAGAAAACTTTATTTCGGCTTTAAAAATGTTCTTTTTCTATAACGCTTGTTATATTATATACGAACATTTGCCTTGTTTATTTTATAAAATTCGAAGTAATAAATATTTAAATAAAACCCGGTTGGCTGTAATAATTGGATAGGTAAGACGCAATGCTGAGTTTAAGGATTTATTTAATACTAATAAATACTTTCTGGACTGGAATTTCTGACCTTAAAACGATTAAAGTATGGTTCGTTAATATGCTTAAATATTCTATTAGCCGACGACGGCAGTTTGAAAATTAATTAGTATACTTATTTAACCTTTTTTTTATCCGTTAACCAGGGCCAGGCGAGCAAGAATTATACCATAAAATTTCACCAGAATTTGAACCAAAAGATATAAAAGCTTTGGGAGTTATTATAATAGATTTAATTAAGGGGGATATAGAAATTATTAAAGAGAGGTGGGCCAATTTTTATGCGATTAATTTTATAAAAGAGATTACCCACGTAAATTTAGTGGTAAATCTGATGCAGGTAAGTTGCATCCTGTTATTCTGGGGGCCATATTAATTAATATTCCAGTATTTATTAGTACGGTATTGGAAAAAAGAAAATCTAAAGGGACTGGTAAATTTCGGTATAACGAAGTGCTATCGAGGTTATAGGCCAGTATAATAGCTTTTAAAACCTAAGAGTGTTAATTTCGAAAGGCAGTTATGTTTCGGTTTTTAATATTCGGACTGCTAAATTTATCACAAATCCACGGAGATATATATTATAAAGACCTTGCTTTACGCAAGAAATTACACCGATCAGCATAAATAAGCATAGAATTATATAATAGAAAATAAATAATACCGCATTATATTTATTTTAACAGCCATAATGCCTCGGATACCTCATTTTTAAGCATTGCTAGCTCTTTATATTCTTTCCCATCATTCTAAAGTATAAAACTCTGTCTTTTTACCAATTCATTTTCTATTTTGGCGACTTTTATAAGTAATAGCTCCTATAGCCTATCGGTGTTTTCCACTTTTTTAATTGCCATGTCCAGATTATTTGTATAGTTTTGGTAGTTCCTTTAAAAGATCCGAGCTTTTATTCTTACGTTCCGATATCCTTGGGAGAGTCGAATTTATATTTTAATATATTTTGTAATAAAAACTCGGTTTCGGTTTCCGCGAAATCCAACTCCCAATACCGAATCCGGTATATTTATACAAGATATATTAAAAGACCTAGCGTGTTTATGCTGGATAATATTAAAATGCAGGATTCGGCGAAGGCCGCATTATATAGTCCCTCTTTTTAGCTAAATTCTTTTCCCCACTTTGGTTATTTTTAGCTTATCGACCGGGGTACCTTTAATGGCCAACGTATTTAATTATTTATATACGTAAATGGCCCCGTTTAAATATTATTTATAAAAGAACTATCCCACCATTCCAGGACCACGAGCCTAAAACCGTATTTAACATCTATCTTTTCTTAATAGGGTCTCCGATACCAAGTCTTTATAGTTATACATTAGGAGAGATATATGCCGGGACTCCCGACTTACCGGCTTTTTAATTTTCGGGATACATTTCCGCTTCCACACTTACAGAACCCTTAATAAGTAAACTCGTACAAAATATATTAAGCGGTTATATAAGGCAGATTAAAGACCTTATTAATATGGATATATCGTTACCTCTTGCTTTGCAGGTACGGGACGATATTATTTATTTTATCCTACAAATTCCAAAGGAATAATGGAAAGACCACGCTAATATTTTATTGGCCATTTTTTAAAACGGCGGGGAGCTTCTTAAATAAGACAAACTTGGGGACATAGTATTATATATTCTTGCCGGTATTCCCGGCAAAGGGAGCGGCCAATTTATATCCTTCCTCCTGTATAACTTTAAAATCCAAGGTGGTTATTAAAACCATATTAATTTGCAGAATTTATATGGAAACATAGCTTTAGTAATCGCCGTTCTTTATAACCAAATCTATTATGTACAAAGCCTTTTATCGATTGGGGCAAATCCCAAAATCAAAGGGGAGTTTGGAAAGCCAGCCCTTTTCTTCGCCGCAAAACGGAATAACGCAGATATTATAAAGTTATTGCTGGAGTACAATGCACAGCCGAGTTCTTTATTAAATTAAACTATTAATAACGTCGGACGGTATTAATCCCTAGTAGCTCTAAGAATAATACAGTAAATATTATTCTTCGTTATATTATTCTTCGTTATATTATTCTTCGTTATATTATTC
>JAKWBI020000463.1:0-39159 GCA_022664585.2 Zalerion maritima
CCCCCCCCCCCCCCCCCCCCCCCCCCCCCCCCCCCCCCCCCCCCCCCCCCCCCCCCCCCCCCCCCCCACCCCCCCCCACCCCCCCCCCCCCCCCCCCCCCCGGTAGCGTGCCGGAACCACCGCCGAAAAATGTGGTCCACAACCACGCTTCTCACGGCCGCCGCCGCCGGCCTAGCCACTCTTGCCACAGCCCAAACGACCGTCACCTCCGCCGCTTCTTCATCGTCCTCGTCCTCCTCCCCATCGTCGACAGCCTCATGCGCAGCAGGCGTGCACCTAATAGTAGCCCGGGGCTCTGCCGAAGATCCCGGCCTGGGGCGCACGGGGGTAGTCGCGGGGAACGTCACCGAAGCAATCTCCGGGTCGACGGTCGAAGCGGTGGAATATCCCGCTACCATCGACGATCCGACCTACTTTGATTCCGAGGCCGAGGGAAATGCTGCCATGGGGGCGCTGTTGAAAAGCTATGTCGACAAGTGTGCGGACGGGAAAGTGGTCTTGATGGGGTATAGCCAGGTACGTTCAAGACGCGATATTGTGTGCTATAAATACGTGCGGGGGGGGGGGGTATTCATGGATGTGAATGAGAATGAGAATGTGAATGTGAATGGGTTGATGGCGGAAGGGAGGTAAAATTGGTTTATATAAGAGTGCCTGCCAATGGAACTGAATATAAGGGGGGGGAACCATCAGGCTGAGCTGGCTAGGATGAGGACGAGGATGGAGGAGCACAATTATAAAACAATAATATTTGTGGCAACCCCTCGTGCCTGGGGAAGATTTAAGGGTGGATGGGGGGTTTTGAGATGGATGCTCCCAAACACAAAACACACCGACAGAGAAGATGGGAAAATACTAGCTAACCGACAAATTGTCTTCTTTCTTTGGAATCTAGGGCGCACAAGTAGCATCCGACCTTGTCTGCGGCACGTCCGAGGCTCTATTCGACGGCTCCGACGACCTGTCCGCAGACTACTCCTCCAACATCGTCGCTGTCGTCCTGTTTGGTAACCCAGCGCACTTGGGGAATGCGTCTTGGAACGCTGGTACTTCGACGGAGGACGGAGTATGTTATGTTGCCTTCCCTTTTTTCTCTCCCTCCCTCTCTCTCTCTCTCCCTCCTCTACCTTCACAGACCTCTTATTCCCCACCATGTGTCTTATCCAGCCGCTCGTATCTTTTATTACACTACTTACCTGCTTACCGCGATGTTACCTCGCACCAACTAACACATTTGATGCTCGTCCACCATCAACACAGATCTTCCCCCGCACCGAACCCAGTCTCTGCGATCCGTACGCGGACAAAATGCGCTCCTGGTGCGACACGGGCGACATATACTGCGATTCCGGCAACGACACTTCGGTGCACGGCACCTACTTCGACAAGTACACGGACGAGGCGACCGAGTGGGTGGTTAGTATGTACGAGGCTGCTTTGTCTTCTTCCTCGTCCTCTAGCTCTGCTGCTACTGGGACGGCTGCCTCTGATACGGGTGGTAGTGGGACGGCAACAGGGACGGCGGGCGAGAGCACGACGACGGATGGAAGCAGTGAGGCTGAGGATGGCGATGACGATTCCGCGGGCGTTGCGTTGATGGCTAGCTCTGTTTGGGGGTTGGCTTTGGCGCTGGGTGCGGGTGCGGGTGTGTTATTGGTTTTGTAGATGAGACGTCGCACGGATAGATGAGAAGTGATTCGGAAGTGCACGGAGTTGAAGTTACATATGAGCGAATCAGCGTTGGCAGGAGCAATTCCGTACGAGTCGAAACGTGAGATGAAGAAGAGCATGACCTAGGAATATAAAGACACATATGCAAGCTTTATACATCTGCACATGGCTGCCTCCTTACTATATTATCTCACTGCTAATCAACTTACCGGATGTCTTCGTACCTAGCATCCAATTATCACAAGACCCAAACCTTGGAAGCCGCTCAACAACAGATCAAGCACCCGCCTTTGTATCCTTTTATTGTTTCATTTCTTGTTGGTCATGGCGTTAGAAATGCGGTAGATGCATGGTGTTGGGCGAGAGCCATGAGTGCATTACCTCCTTCCCGCCAATAATGCCTAAAAATGCGGACCGCCATTAGAAGCATCCATCCATCCATCCATCCATCCATTCCTGCCTATAAAATGCAACCTATGGTACAGTACAGTGGGTGTCAACTTGGTCTCCAAAGGTTCTTTTTTTTTTGGTGGAATTCAAGCAAGCAACCACCAACTGCTCTCCCTAGATCAAGCACAACGAAACAGCCTAGAGGTGAAGCAATAAAGAACGTTCGCCCAAACTCCGCCCGCCGCTATATCACACAAGGCAATGAGGGAACAACAACTAGTGATGTGCTTGTATCTTTACTTGAAAAGAGTACTCCACCTGAACCCCTTCGCGCCGCCCCAGGTACCCTTAACCATGGAGGCGTAGTATACCCAAGGGAAAAAGTCCTTCTTCATATGGTAAAACATCCTGCGGGGGGTTCCCTGGTCCAAGCCGATCGACTTGAAGGTCTCCTTGGGCTCGCCGCCGTACTTGAACTCGCAGAGCAGGACCTTGCCGTACTCGGTGAGGAGAGGGCAAGAGGCATACCCGTCGTACTCCTCGGTAGGCTCCTTACCGTTCATGACGCTGAGGATGTTGTCCACCATGATGGGAGCCTGGGCCGTCACGGCTGCGGCAGTCTTGCTCGTGGGCAAGCTGCTGGCGTCGCCGCAGCTCCACACGTTATTGTACTTGACGTGGCGAGTCGTTCCCGGATCCACCTCTACGAAACCCGCGGCGTCGGCGATGGGGCTGTCCTTGACGAAGGGCAGGGGTCCCATCTTGGGGACCACGTGCATGAAGTCAAAATGCTTCTTCACCGGCGGCTGGCCGTCGGGGCGCGCAAAGACAGCAGTGTTGTCCCCCTCGATGGCGATCAGGTCGTGCTGGAAGAGTCCGCCGACGCCGCGCTCCTTCCGGAGCTCCTCGAGCTTGGCACTGTACTTCCCGATGCCGAACATGACGGGCAGGCCCGTGGCGAAGTCGATGCTGATGGGGGAGGAGCTGTCGTGGGCCTTGTAGAGGCCCTCTTTCCGCCAGAAGTCGAGAGCGAGCCAGAGGGTCTTTTGCGGGGCGCCGGCACACTTGATGACGCCCTGCGGGTGGGTGAAGATGGCGTGTCCGGACTTGAATTTGCTGATGTTGGCGTATACCTCGTCGCACGTCTTGTAGTCATAGATAGTGGAGACCATGCGGTCAGGGTTGTAGAGGGCTTCCGGGAGACCCTTGATGGCGTCGATGTTGACTGCGATTCCCGGAACGACGACCAGGTGCTCGTATCCGATCCTGGCGCCGTCGTTGAGGGTGACGTTGTTCTCGGCTGGGTTGAACTTGTCGACCTTGGTCTGGTAGAGCTTGAGCCTCGTGTCGATGAGTCCCGGGAGTCGTCTTCGTAGCTCTTGCTTAGTTTTGAGTCCCGCGCCGACGAGTGTCCACCCGGGCTGGTAGTGGTGCCACTCAGCGGGGTCGATGATGGCGATTTCTTCTGGCTTCATATTGCCCGTTTTCAGCAGCTGATGGGAAACTGATAGACCCGCAGCTCCAGCACCAACAACAACGACTTTGTGGTTATGGGCGCCGGTGGCAGCGTGGGTCACTGGCGAGACAGTTGCAAAAGAGCGAGCGAGGTGCCTCGCCGTGGAGGGTCGTGGTCGAAAGAGTGTTGCCATTGCGGCTCCTGTTCCGAGTATGAAGAGGGAAATATAATATTACAATATCAAGGAAAGCGAAAGACGAAACAGAAAACCGTCCAAGGTAAGGGTACAGAAGATTAGAAAAAGAAGAAAAGGGTAGGAATTCTTGGGGCGCAACGGCTTATGCGCCTTGATTTGAAATCGATGTCAGGATGGAAGGGGAAGCTGCCTCGAGGAGCCTAGATGCCAATTGGTAGCGTGCGGGGAAGACTAACGGGAAGGGAAGAATAAAATGAAAAGTATTCTTCTATCTCCAATACAAAGAAAGATTGACGAAGGAATTTAAACAAGTGGGTTGTCCTGCCCTATTTAACAGGTCGTAGCCGGCAAGGTCGAGACCAAAAGGGTTTTTTTTTCGTGGCTACTCTCACGGTGGTAAGGAACATACGTTCGGGCGTCTTTCGCCATCTTCAACGTTTTTGTACCATCCTCAGATATAGGTGGGGTACCACGAATTGAAGAACAGGGGTTTGGGGGCGTGCGGCTGGTGGCTGCCAGGGCGTGCTTTCGGAAACCGCAGCAAAGTGGGCTCCTCTCATTGGCCACGCATCTCGGCAAGGGTGTGAGAATAACGGGGGCTCCAACCCTTGTCTATGTAGATCCTTGCTCTGATTGCTTGGTGCTCCTTCCGCCGACTTCCCGGATCCAGCTGGTCGGCGACCTGTGGGTTACTGCCAAACAACTGTAGATTCCAAGGTTGGAATCTCTGTCGTCAGACATCCGAAAAATCGTAGCATGGCAAAACGAAGCTCGAGTCGGAGTTGAAACAAGTTCAACTCGCCGGTGTCCTTCCCCATCAGAACGCCGTCCTGGATTTCGTCCCCGAGATGCCCGATCCCGTTCATTCCTCTTCGCACAAGCCCGTCTGCTACCCTTCCCGCAACGGGCCCGGGACGGTATCTCCCGCTTCCCCTGGCTTGTTAGGGCTTTATGAAGCTATCGCCGTCGAGGCTTTTTTTTTATTCTTTCTCTTGCTTCCGTACCGTCCAGCTCCTTCCAAGTCTGGGTTCCGAGTGGCCACGTCGTTTTCTGGGGTAAGGTGGGTATGGATTGTGGAGATGTCCAAATAGCCAGACGGGGAATTTCTTTTTATTCCGTTCGTTTGCGGGTGAGTGGAAGAGCTTGAAATAGGTAGGTAGGTAGGTGAGTAGGGCATCAACGATATGGTTGATGGATACACGAGCCGCGGGTAAGTATTATGGACCACGGTGACCGTTATATAAAACGCCGTATCATCTGTCGGGATACTGTGTTTATTTGCCTATCTCGGTAAACATTTTATTTTATTTTTCTTTGTTATGTTTTTGGTCGTGAGATATTTCCCTCCGAGCGACACCGATCAATGATCACACATATAAATCAAGAATATCTTCCCCAGTATTGCACGAACCTAAGGTGTTTCGGCATTTAAAATCTCGGGCTGGGTCTTCGAAGACGAGATTTCAAGCGCCGTGCAACACAGGCTTTGTTCTTACGTCCTCGAAATAGCAATCAAACAGGTGATAGTTGCGTCACAATGCGCTCTCGCCCCGTGGCCAAATCTAGCAGGAATGTTTCGGAAGATTTGAGCTTTAATAAAGGGCGGTGGCTGCCACCAGCAGCAGCATGGGGCTCAAGATCAGGAATCGGAGCATCTGTGCATTGCGCGTGCAGCGTGCCAGTGGAGGGAACTCCCTGCATCTGCCGTACGACGACACCCACCGTGACGAACCACAAGACGGCTCGGTTTTACACTTCAGGCTAACACTCTGTGTGGGTATTTGGGGGAAGGGGTAAAGTCTTCATGAATACCGTCTGCAATCTAGTCGAGAATACTGGATGGGTCAGTCGCAACAAATGTAGCGTGACTGGGGTCATCGTCTTGCTTATGAGGGTTTACTTCTAGATTCTGCTGTATACCATGGCCGTATGCATTAAAGAAGGGATGTGGAGGCCATAATGATTGGTAGCATCTCGAAGCATTGGATGCTTCTTTGGAATTACAATGTAAGGTTACCCGTAGTGTAGTTATCTAGTAAGTAGCAAACAATTCACATCGCTCTCAATATATATCTACATCATATCTAGTATGCATTTCTCGCTTGGGCTTACATGCTGTATAGCAATACTTACTCCGAGACTGACATTTCCCCCGGGCAGTCCCGGCATATCCATTCTCCTCCGCCTCGGAACATTTCGGCAACGACATGCACGTACTTACTACCCACGCATAACTAAATGACTTGCAGGAGCGAGATCTAAGTATCATAGATTTTCCCGTCTTACGATTTTCCAATCTCGCTAGCCAATCTCATCTCGAAAAGAATGTGATATGGAACAACAGCGCCATAAACGTGTGGTTCTTGCAAACTGCATCCCATGTGCTGTGCCTGCCCGTGTTGGTGATTCCCAGCCTCGCAAGCTTCAAAGGAGGGCTACCCATTGATTCATATATAGAGAATTCAGCTGGAGGTCTACTCACTAAGCAGGTATCTAAACCATAGGTGTATACCTCAAAGTTGCTTCTACAGCTTATTTCCCTTGTCACGTCGCCGAGCATGATGGCTCAAGGAGACCTCATCGGGTGTACATTCCAACGGCGGATATCCATTCGTATGGGTGTCAAACTTTAACACCTTCACAGGGCTCCGAGGAGGGAGCTTGAGGAATAACTGAATTTATTCCTTGTTCCTGGTCATGTCCAAGTACGTTCCTGTGTGTCACTTGCTCTTCAAGCTCGAAGATAAGTTGGCAATTGACGAAAGATCTTGTTTATTCTAGCAGTGGGTATTATAGGTGCCAAAGGTGGCTCTAGTATCCATGCATCTATGTCTATATAGTCTAGTAGTCTAGCTAACTAGAAAGATTCTAGTCCAAGCCCAAGTCTATGCTCTTTTCCATCGCACCTAGATACTGTTCCTCCTCCCTCAAACTTCCAAGACAATGAGCAGCCGCGAGACATGGTGATACAGCCACCTGGTGTGATGTTGCTTTGAGCGAACGGCATCGCCAACCATGAAGCACCCCCCGCAACAGTTAGGGCAATCTAGACCTCTTCGCCTCGAACGCATCAGCGTGCCACTGGATGAAAGCAGATGAGGCTGCGATCTCAGCTTGCAAAACTGTGACTTCGGCTTCAAACAGTGTGGCCGAACTTCGCAATGCCTGCATCCTATGCACCGCGCGCTTGAGCTTGGCAACGGTGGCGTGGTATAATTCTTCGACAGTGTCCCAGCTACGCTCGCCCGAGCTGGCGTCGACGTACTCGAAGGATATCCACGGGCTATTCCTGATGCTTGTGGCAATTCGGGCCAGCTCTGGGATCCTCGTCCCACTTTGATGATGAGCCATGTCGTCCATCACCTTCAGCGTCAGCCCCGATGCGCATCTGAGGTGTGAGCTGATGGGATGGTATGTAGCTTTTATCTGGAAGTTCTTTGTCTCCATCTGTGTTTTGTCATTCTCCAGCTCTTCTGGGCGCAAGTTCCGGACGGCGGTCGGAGGGTTGCTGCCGTACTTCTTCCTCATATCCCTGAAGCTGTCGACGGGGTTCTCGACCAGGCCCATTAAGCCGTTGGCAAAGGAAATCCTGTGGTCATGTGCGTCAAAGATTCGCATGTCCTCTGTAATCCCACTCTGTAGCCGGCCCAGATCACTGAAAATTTGGCCAATTTCCGTGGTCATGGCTTCCGGACGGCTCTTAAACTCCCAGGGGCGGCCATTCTCGTTCCGTCCGGAAGCTCGAAAGGGACAGAGGATTTTAGCCATCAACGCCTTGGGCTGTTCTTCCAGCTCGGCCACACCCATCACTTCCAGTAGGGATGGGTTCACCGTTTGGTGCTGTTGGCCCTCCTCCATGATCCTATCCAAAACACATCGGAATTTACTTAGCCATGTACCCAAGTGTTCCGCGACTGGCTCACCGCCAAGACACAGTGCAGGCCTCAAGTCTTCCTGCACTTCGGCCAGCTGGTATCCAAAGCGAGAGACAATTTCTAGGCAAGCATTATTACCCTCTTCCATGAGAAGCTTGATCTTCAGCTTGAAGGAGTGAAGGGCATTTAGGTCGGCTCTATACCCGTTCGTGCCGAAGCAGTCCCTGATTTCTAAAAAGGAGATCGAAGAATGGTTAGAAAAGGTGTTTCTTGGAGATGCCTAGTGCTCCCTCCGAATGCAAGGAACTAGGCATGCAGAAGTTCTCCAAGAGTTGGGAAACGAACCTGTGTATATGGTGCTCTGGACTGCTTTCCTCCATTTTACCACAGCCAAGGTGACCCGGTGGAGTGATATGGGGTCCTTGAAGTCCACGGCGTTTACATCGAAGTCAAAGACGACGCTCGGATCTGCAATGCTCCACATGACTGATGAGCCTTCTTAGGTGAGAAAGGTGGCTCGGCGTGGGTCGGTGGGAATGAAAGGCAGGTCGGAATAAAACTTTAGGGCATAGCAAAGGTGGGAACGGATAGCATTTTATCTTGTTATTCTCCAACACTGTACAAGAACTTAATGAGGGGTTTACCCCTGGAGAACAGTAATCATCTGATGAATAGTTGCTGACAAGATTTATTTGATAACTTGCTTTGCGACTTGGCTCGTACTTATGGCCGTAAGAGTCGGAGTGGATAGAAAGGTTGGGGTTCGCAAGCTCCAGCCTTGCAAGGCGAGGCTTCGTAGCCTTGAATCCTGTGGATATAGGGTTTGGCGGCATGATACCAGATTGATGCATGGGACCATTATCATTGAAATAAAACAAGATTTCGAGTAATGGGGAGGAAGGAGGCTGCAGCCTTGTTGAGGAGTAGAGTTGGCCAAATGTCCATCTGCCAAGTATCATTTTGGCAAATCAGGTACGGGGTAGAGCTTTTTATAGGTTTTCATTTGGCCGACCGTGGCCGAGAAAGGAGAGACCATGTTCTCCCTGTAGTAAGATAAAACTCTTCCTCGCGCCAAGGCATTACAACCAATTACCCATCTACTCATCTACAGTTTTCCATGAAAAGAGTGAATAATAGGTATCTTCGTCTGCAAAGCAAGGGTGTCCACCAAATAGCGACCAGGACGGCCTAATTTCGCGTGGAGAACGACAGAAGGGATGAGGTGGCTTGCCTTTAGAACGAGGTAGGAGGGACGTGAAGAACTCTGACAGATGGCTTTACTTGCAGTGAAAGTATATACTGCGAGGCCAAGTCCCTCCTAGCAGTATCTGTACCATCACGGACATTCCGAAGAATGACCCGATATCTCTAGATTCCTGTCACGAGACCCGGGAGGGAATTTCCTTCCTCTTTACTTTAGCAGGCTCCTTTACGCCGGCATTCGGGGCAACTGAAGCTGAGAGAGACGATTTGTGACCTGCAGAAAAGATACTTCCTAATGATGATGTTCGAAGTATCGATGCTTGAGGTGGCAGAAATGATGGTTTTTTTATAGGGCTGTTGTCTTAGGTAATATTTATTGCAGGCACCAAAGTCAAGGACGCGTCCCCTTCAGCATCTAGAGGGCTTGTGAGAAAGCCACATCGAAAACCAGGTCCAAGTCTGTCCCATTGCGTCACTGGCAGCTTTGATTATCGTAACCTACCGCCCTAGAAAGCTAAAGAGACATCCTGTGACTTTAAGCGTGCAAGCTCGAGAAACTTGCGGGATGCTGCATCTGGGTACCGGAGGAGCAAAGTGGGTCTGCGGCACGGAGTGGGGCACACACTCGGACGGCGGTCTGGTTACCAGTTTCCCAGCTGACGGCCCTGATGCCGATACAAGCGGGCTCATCAGTGCCGGGTGGCACACAAGTATCGAAAGCAAACTCGAAATTGGAGCATGTTTTATCAAGATGCATCCTCTTCCGTGTCGCCCCCGCTCTGTGAGATAGAGACTCACCGGGACTAGAGGGGACGATTGAGGGTGACATCTTCCGACATGGATGTCTTGTGTTATCTAACCCCTATGCAGGATCGCCACCGTCACTGCCGTAGCTGAGCCAACTCCTGCATATCGGCATCCTAAAAGACATCGCTGCGGGAGCTATACGGTGTCGTTTAGGTTGCAAGGCACATGTTCCACAGATTCGCATATACGGAGGGCATGCTCAAAGCAGCGCCATCTCATAGCCTCATCCGTGGCGGGAGACGAGACGTCAAATCTTGGGTACTAAAAGTGTTGGCATACCTTTGCCAGCACAACTTTACCTGATTGAGAATACAGCCACAGGCGACTTTGAGCGTGGCCTCGAGTTTGGGGTGCAACTTGGAAGCGTATTACATACTTCTCTTCCCACGCGGTAGCTATTTTTGTTTCTGCTCCGATATGCGTATGCCGTGTGTGACAAGATGACACCTCGTTTAGATAATACAGATAGGGAGAGGATGGCATTGGTATGGGTGTTATCGCGCGGCGCCAAACAAAGTTGAGACGAGGGGAAGTACGAATCAGGTGCCAGACATACCGACATGTAGTGCTGACGAGAGACTGGCCAGAAAATTAGACTATTGGAGACCCAAATACTTCTTCAGAATCTGTGGTTGTGTTGCCGAGCCCACCACACGCGGATTGATCTTCCGGTAGGGGAAGAACAACCAACTGGGGTTGCCACCGAGAACCAGGATGCCTGAAAACCCGGGAGATCCAGGAGTACGAGGCAGAGGGAAGACCTTCTCGTCTTGGAGTATGGGGGATTCCCCTGAGGCTGAGGAAACATGGGAAGATGACTAGTGCCTGTTTCCGTGAATGCTCGGCAGTCTTACCGACACCATTCCTTCAACGCTGAATACCTGCCAGATTCAGCCTGCCCGGTCCTGGTTTAAAAACACATACTACACACCCGGAAAGCAGGCCTTACGGCAGAATTATGACGCTTGCTCTGTACACGCGTTGGTGTCGGGTGGCAAGGGGCTCTGAGAAGAAGAAAAACCCTAGATGAGGGTAAACGACGCTCTCTTATTCGTTCCAAAGGTAGTGGCTTTGGCATTTTGATTTTGCAAGTGTATCCTCGGAAGATGAAAAGAAAATACCTCGCCACATACTCCGTACATGTTGACTGGTTTTAATAAAGAACTAGGAATTTCCTGTCTTCCCACCGGGGTAGGTGATGGTTGTAGAGTACCCAAAGTATTCATATTAGTGTCATAGCGCGCTATCATCACTGTAGTGTGCTGCGGACAAAGGCGAGCTGAGAGCTTTCGGAGAGAGGTGATGACTGTGACAGGGCGGCAGCAGGCAACTTGTAGCGAAGTGGGTGGGTGTTTCAAGTCGTTAGCCCCATGGATGCGGCGTCTTGCGGCGGCCCTAAGAAGCTGATTGGGTAGAGACCCCGTTCCAGCATAAAGAACGGCACACACCTCTCGTCGACTTGTCTGGCATTCACTGGTCGAGCTGGTGAGCCTCCTTCTGCCCCCCTTTCTGTCAGTTCAGCGTAGGATTCAGTTCTCACACCAGCAGCTAACGGGCCGTCACAATTGGTGCGTTCGTTGGGTAAGGGGCTGATAGACACGCAATGCTTCTCTCTGCGTGGGGCTCCTTCACCAGGACATGAGACCCCTCATCGCAATGGCAGCATCGATGATGTCTTCTCACCTTAGAGTTCTGTACGGAGAATCCCCAAGGACGAAGTGCCCATGGAACCAACCATATATCCCTGTCGTAATTTACCCATAACAACATGGATGCATGGAAGGAATCAAGCATACAGTACATACCCGAAAAGCAATTTATTCTATCCTGCATCCCAAGGAAGATAGCGATGTGATGGATTTCCGGCGAAGTGGACGACCTTGGTCGATACATTATCCTGCCGCCCTTGAGCTCGATACTGATAGCATTCCGAGCTTAATTTATTGAGTTCGTTTTGGATGGCCTCCGACTGTTGACATGCACCCCATCACCCCATCAGCTAAACAAATATTTCTGGGGAAGGGAGAATAAATGATCACAGAGGACACCCCATGGTAGTGTGTGCAGAGAGTCGTTAGTGTACATACACATTTGGTGTGGGTTGACAGGCGCACTTGTATGGTAACTGGAATACTTACCTATATCCATACTATAGTAGAAAAAAGAACGACTCGAAGGAAAGCTATTGGCCAGTCCAAGATTGAAGACGGGCGCGTCATCTAGTCACGAACATAAAACTCAATGCTAAGGGTATCTGATTGATGAAAGGCCCTTGTTGGGATGATGCAACTGCAGAGCTTCGGTTTTGACACAATGGCATCCATCCATGTCGAGAAGGAAGGTGTTGCTTTGAATCGTATGCTCCCACTCTCAGGGTCCCTTCCCGTTGGAAATATTGTGGGGAAGGAGGTTTCGACGCACTCTCGATGAACAGACGACGCACAATCGGCTGGTGCAAGGGAGCCGTCGGCCTGCATTGGTCAACAAGGGAGTCTTGTGGGAAGGCAAATACTCTAGTATCTTCAAATGAGAAAATAGTAGAGTAGTGTACGATCCAAAATTGAGTGAATGTAAGAAGCATGTGGCTGTTGTATTACTACTAATCGCCTAGCTCGGAGAGTACGGCTGGTAATGGCTGGAAGTAGATACCTATAGAAAACTCGCTACATTGACATCTGCTATATACGCGCCGGACGAGATGGATTTACAGTACAGATAACAGTCGATATGAATTGATGAATCCCGGTACAGCTATTCAATGTTAATTCCGCCCGAGTTAGACGGGCTACAGTTGAGTGATATTTAGACATGGCAGAGCAGCATTTGGTAAGTACGAATAAGCGCATATTCCGATTGTATCGAGATAGAGGTGAGAGCCTGACAGCCCCTGTCATGGACACCTGTCCCCGGAGCGCTTACGACGTGACAAGTGCTCAATTACTGTTGGCAGCTTCTAATGATCGTCAGAAGCCACCTATGTACATAGGAAGGCACGGCTTGGGTGTGTGGGCACATTGTATACACCGTTTGAAGGATTGGCGTCATTGTAGGGCAGGTACATGGGTGATGATTGAGAGCAGTAGGCACACAGGCAGGGAGGCGGCACTGACCGTCCGCCTACTCCGTTCGCTCTTGCGCTTGAGGGCAAGGTAGGACGAGACGCAACTGGTGGAGCTGTGGTGCCAGTTGAGATTTCTATGCCAGGCAAGCAAGGGCCTCGAGCCAATGGGGGCTTCTTGCCCCTAAAGGGACCTTCGTTTCAGACGTCCAGCACCGGCCCCCACCAAATTGTTCTCATTTTTATCCCACGCCCCTTCCATCACCACCTAGCTTTTTTTCTTCTATCCGCATCCACCAACTGCCTTCTCCTCTCCCCCCTCTTCATTGAGTTGGACCGTTTCTTACCGGCTTTAACCCCTTTCTGCCCTGATATATTCTCCAGGCCCTTCATTTTGCATCTTCAATGAAGCCTGTCTATTGATCCTAAGCACTTTCTTTCCTTTGTTAGTTGCTTCCGTTGGACCAAAAAAAAAGTAGAAGACTGCCCTAGTGGAGCCCGGACACAATAGCCTCCACCAGCAACGACGACAATAACAGGTCCAGCCACCCCGAGGCCCTTACACGAAAGTTGCAGCGTCCATTGCCCTAACCCTGGTCCTTTCAGCTTGATCGTTCTTTCGAATCGTCGAGTCTCTACTGCTCGCTGATGCAGGAGTTTTTGCAGGCCGAGGATTTGATGTGTGCGTACACACACGGTCACGGACTAAAACACGAAAACTACGTACCTCTGCCTCCCCGCTCGTCTTCGCCCTGACGCTCCTTTTCCAACGACAACTAGAATTGAAAAAAGTCCCTTATTGCCGTGCGTGCCTCAAGACACCACACTATCTGACTGCCTGCGGTGCATCATATCTACCATCTGCAAATCACTTTTGTAATAAGCCGAGCGAGCGCAACGCACTCCTTTCGTCTCTTCAATCTCCTTACTCCGAGTCCTTTCCAAAACCCCAAGACCTTTTTCCGGTCCTCAACCCGATAATCCGATCTCCAATCACCGCCACCGAACACGAAACCCTTTCGTACCGTAGCCATTGGCCATTCAAATCCCCCTCACTCAATTCAGCACCTTCACCTTCTCTGGCTCATATTGCTGCGTGAAACCTGCGAAATCATCCTATTGAGACGTATAAAACCAATTCGCTGCACCCAATTCTTTACCCTCAAGAAGTCAACTCTGGTTAGATTGGATAGGGTCCCACTTTTATTCTCTCCGCGGCCTCAGTTGCCTTGCCTTGACCGGAAACCCGGAGATCACAGTCGTTTGATTGACGCAACGGAACAATAACAAGAAGCGCTTAACGGAATACCAAATTCCCCATCACTTTGCAACCGCGACGATAATACTTCGACGAGCCATATACTCTGATGAGGGTCGCCTAAGACATAATCCATAATGTCCACTTCTAGATCGGAACACTTGGCCGTCGGCTTCGCGGGGCAGCCCAGCTCGGGTTCTCCTACCGCAAACACCCCACCGGCCGAATCAGCCGGTGCTGGCCCGGGAAGTGCCATCAGGTCGCCATTCGGCATCCCGGGTGGTATCTCCTCGGCCTCGAAAATGGCTGGAGCATCGCGCTCGGGGGCTGGTTCTCCCTCGCACGACATGGCAGCCTCCAGTCGTCTCTTTTCCAAGCGGTATGTTACGCACCCTAGCGTAGGGGTAACCTAATTTCCTAACTTTCCATAACTAGTGCTCGAGAGATCCAGGCTCAAGAAACCGGTTTGCCGCTTAACCCTTGGGGAGGCCCTCCAGCGAGCGGGAGCTCAACGCCATTGCGTGAGAACATCCCGGAGTCGCCAACGGATGGCTTCCCAGATTTCCGCCACCTGCCCCCCGTAGACGCTGGTCTCCCCACACGTGGAAGGACCCGTGCTGGCACTGTGCCATCTAGGTTTCCTGGTGGTCCTCCCGGGAACGGCTTGCTTCCCCTCCCCAATATGAGCAACATTGCCTCCAAGTCCCAGAGACCCACTCCCTCCCAGACTCCATTCAAATCGCCATCCCCAGGCATCAACGACGTGCAAGACGCCTCTGGGCAAAACACTTCGGCTCTCCTCCAGAGGCTTCGTGCCGGCTCGCTTCCTCAGCAGAGTTTCGGTCCCGCTGTAGGCACCAGCTCGCCATTTGGGCCCTCGATTTTCAGCAGTTGGAATCCAAGAGCCGGCCGTGAAAGGGCTACAACGCTGGCAAGCATTGCTAGCATGGGGTCCAATGGTCCTAGCTCCCCAGCTCAGTCGACTTTCTCCAGGGACGGCATGGCTGGTGATAACCACATCAAGACACTCGACTACCTTGGCCTGGCCGAGACTCCCCAGCCGCCTCGGGCCCAGCTTGCCACGCCTTACATTCCCAACATCAATGATCTCAAGAAGGCGAGCAGGATCAGGTCATACTCAGTCAACAACCAGGATAAATATGCCGATGATGACGAGGGTTATGACGACCCAGACATGATGGGATACTCCAGCTACGCCCAGCGAGCAGCGGAGCTGTCAAATGAAATTGCAGCCACCAATGCGGCGATTCAGCATCACAACATGGCAGTCCAAGCTTTCGCAAGCCAAGCAAGCCGCCCTAGGGCCCGAACTGTTGCTGGTATCATGGACCCCCCGTCAATGCGCATGCTCAACCAGTACTACACCCCCAGTGCTCATCTTGACCCATCACTTGTTTCTGCCGACATCAGGCTCACAGAAGAGAAGGAATATGAGGATTTGCCCCAGGCCGTTGCTGGGTTGAATCTGGGCAGGTCCAACAGTCGAAACAACGGTCTTCTAAACCCCGACGAGCAGGGCCTCGAAGGCCCAACGAGTGCTCTTTGGCTTGGAAGCATCCCCACCTCCACAACGACATCCACCCTGACCGAGATGTTCAAGTCGTACGGCACCATTCTGTCAGCTAGGGTCTTGACACACAAGAACTGTGGCTTTGTGAACTTCGAGCGAGTAGACAGTGCTATTGCTGCGAAGAACACCATGAATGGCAAGGAAATTTTCCCTGGTGCTGGGCCCATCCGAATCAATTTTGCCAAACCCCCGTCTGCTTCCAACACTCCCGGTCACGATGGGGTGTACCCTTCTCCCAGCCCTGATCCCTTCGCTACAGGAGATGGGCAGACTGCTGCTTCTGCCACTGCCGGCGAGACCTCGACCGTACCGGCATCACAAGCCAACGGCGTCCCCACCGTTCCGCCTTTGCACGATATGATGCCCAGCATCCTGGAGATTGTCAAACAGTTTGGGGCCACGGACGAAGACCGATTGGCGGTTTCGCACAGCCTCAACAGCTCCATTGGCTTCACTACATTCACCGACGAGGTGCCGCCAATCAAGGAGCCAACGCATACTCGCGTGCATGACGCACCCAAACTGAGGGACATCCGCAAGAGGATTGACAACCAGAGCCTGAGTCAGCCTGAGATTGAGGACATTGCTGTCAACATGCTTCCTGAAATTGCTGAACTCGCGTCTGACTACCTGGGAAACACTGTTGTTCAAAAGCTTTTTGAGCACTGTTCGGACGAGCTCCGTGATGCCATGCTCCGAGAAATCACCCCTCATATGGCTGAGATTGGTGTCCACAAGAACGGAACCTGGGCTGCGCAGAAAATCATTGATGTTTGCAACACCCCGACTCAGCTGCGATTGATTGTGGAGCACCTCCGCCCATACACTGTGCCATTGTTCCTAGATCAGTATGGAAACTACGTGCTCCAGGGCTGTCTCAAGTTTGGTGCGCCTTTCAATGACTTCATCTTCGAAACGATGCTTAGCAGGATGTGGGAGGTTGCACAGGGACGCTACGGATCCAGGGCCATGCGAGCCTGCCTGGAGAGTCACCATTCCACCAAAAACCAGCAGAGGATGCTGGCCGCTGCCATTGCTCTTCACAGCGTACAGCTCGCAACCAACGCCAACGGGGCACTTCTTCTCACCTGGTTCCTCGACACTTGCACTTTCCCTCAGCGCCGGACGGTTCTTTCTCCCCAGCTTGTCCCCAACCTTGTCCATCTTTGCACCCACAAGGTTGCCTACCTAACCGTACTTAAGGTCATCAATCAGAAGGCGGAACCTGATGCCCGGGACACCATTCTCAAAGCCTTATTCTTTACCCCCAAGGATCATGTTCTCGAGGCGATTCTCAGCGATCACGCCTGCGGCGCAACGCTCATTTTCAAGGTCCTTACCACCCCGTTCTTTGACGAGAGCATCCGAAGTCAAGTTGTGGACAACGTGAAGGCTGTCCTGATTCGGATTAAGGCCCAGCCCAACCAGGGCTATAAGCGATTGATGGATGAAGTTGGCCTTTCGACCCGAAGTGGCGGCGGTGGTGGACGTGACCACAGTACCCATGGCGGCGAACGCCAGCGCTCAAATGCCCGTCAGGCTTCTACCAACGGCCACAACCAGCAAGCCGGACAGTTTGCTGCCAACCACCAACAGTCTCAGCAGCAGCCGGGTCAGCAGCCGGGTCAGCAGCCGGCCCAGCAACCCCAACAGGGACAACAGTCACAGTTTTACGGTCAATCCAACTTCAACGAGATGGGCTTCAGCGGCCCTATGCAACGAGGCGAGGGCATGGAGCCCAGCATGCAACCATTCCCTTCGTTCCCCAACACTGCGATGTTCAATCCGAACAATCCCAACATGATGCCGATGCAGTATCAACAAAACATGGGTAACCGTAGCACACCTCCCGGCAACAATTTCTTCCCTGGTATGCAGCCCGGCATGCCCGGATACAACAGCCCTAGCCCAGCAGCCGACCAGTTCCGTGGCCAGAATATGGGCAACAATCAGGGGTCCGTCAGTCAGGTTCCCAGCATGCCGAATCCTCAAGCTCCATTTCCTCCCCCTGGATTTGCTGGTGTTCCCATGGGTGTCGGAATGGGCGGTGGCAATGGCTTCGGATACAACGGAGGCATAGGCAGTGGAATACAAAATATGGGGTTCATGCAGGATCAGGCTAACAGCCGGCGTGGACGTGTGAGTACCCCGCGTGCTGCGACTCCTGGGTCCAAGAGTGGATCCAAAAGCAGGTCATCCAGCAGATACTAACCATCTCGTCCACCAGAGATGATTTGATCTTGCCGAGTGCGCTTTGATTTGAATACATTTCACCATCTTGCACGATACGGCGCTGATCTCAACAGTGGTTGCATGGGGCGACGAACTTCCGAGACCAGAGGATGTCATAGGGAGGTCAAAAAATGACATTGTTTTCGTGCCCTACTCGTCTGCTACATGGCATCGAGGGCTCGTTTCTCATTGACAATAAGTGTAGAGTTGCTGCTATATTACGGGACTCACTGAGGTGTCATGTCCTAGTCCTCCTTTTCACATATGCTCTGGGACGCCTTGGGCTTGGGAATAGCTTATGACACCATGTTTGGGCGGCAGGGAACAAATCATTCGACTATATCAGAGACTTCCTCTTTACTGACGCATCTTCTTCGGCCAGTGGTGCCCAGCATAGTATATAAACTTCACTTCTCTTTTTCGTCTTGTTAACATTCTTCTCCCACATGTTTGGGGACTCCTCGAGGTTCCGATGACCATGATATATATCCCGGCATGGATTTCGGGACATATTTCGGTGAACTGGCCGGGTGTGGGCTCTGAGAGAGTCTGCTCTGCGATATATACTGGCCATTGCATGGCTACGGGGAATAACCATTTTACTCTTGATGACTTGTTTCAAGAAATTACTTGTTTTTGCTTGTTTCGAAGCTTCTACTGTTCCTACTGTTATTTCTCTCTTGCTGTATGATTTCCGGTTTGAAATGACTACACAACTACCTACATATATCTTAACGTTTACTGGTATCGTCGCGGGAATGGGGAGTACCTCTAGGGTCTGGCCTCACTAGAAGCCTTCTGGGAGGGCCAAGGGTTGGGGTTGAGACGGATGAGAGAGAGGCGGAAAATATGGCGCGCTACGTCTCTCGTTCTAGTTCTAGTTCAGCGAGCTCGGGACTTTATTTGGGATATATCTTCGGGAGTTTTATGCTAGCTTCTTGATGTGTTTACTCGTTCGATTCTATGGTTGTAGATGATTCAAGTATCGGATTGATTGTTGTGTGTAAGAAGTGGATTGTGTCGCAAGGGAGCAGCTAGGAGAGATAGATGTATGAGGATTTTGAAACGGAGAGGAGAGGAGGAGGAGCATGCAGATACGCACAAACATATGGACGCGCTCACAGAAGAAAACCATTTACAGGGGCAGGAAAGAGGGAGATTAAGATAGGGGAAGAGTTGGGCAAGCAAGCAAGCGAGAAAGATGATATAGGTTTCTACGTAAACATGTATTGATACATGGTGTGATCATATCTGACCACCACTTTTCACACGCTTGGTTCAGTGTTCTGACGTTTCTATGCCCGGGTATGTATGTAGATGATGCAATTCTATGGAACAGGGTGCATCCTACCGTACATATGTAGATTGGAGACATACATACCTACTGTACTGTAGGTGGGTTGTTACAATGGACAGCCCGTGCGATGGAATAGGAATCGAAAGGGAAATGAGGAAGGAGGTGGGGGGGGGGGGGGGGGGGGAAAAAAATTTAAAAACAAAATTTAGGTGCAGGGTCGAAACCGGTGCCCCCCGTTGTTGTGGGGTTGGGGTTTTTGGTTGTCCCGCCCGCCGCCCCCCCCCCCCCCCCCCCCCCCCCCGCGCGGGCGCCCGCCCCCCCCCCCCCCCCCCCCCCCCAAGAGACTGTACATACATAAGTTCCTTGCAGGGTCGATCACGGTGCACCCAGGTAGTGAGTGGTTGTGGTTGTTGGTAGTACAGCCATCCCCCCTCCCCCCTCCCCCCCCGGACACGAAGGCGGTGATTGGGTAGGCCAACAATGCTCGTGCAAGTACCTCAAGGACCAATCCTGCCACACCTCATACCGCACCATCCGGGTGGATGGGCAAGGCGGATGGTGTATGTACAGTACAGTACGTAGGTAGTTGGACACCGGCGTGTTGGATCCAGTATGTTGTCAAATATCCATACCAAGACCCTTTTTATCACCACACAAACAAAGTTTTTTTTTTCATAAGGGCACACAAGAAGCATCAATCATGTTTTTTTCTTAAAAAAAAACAAGTCCTCGGGGGCGTATTTCTTTAAAAAATCTAAGTTGACTGGTTTAGGACCTCCCCGTATGTACTACCATGTTTCGAGGGGATATGAGGATCCTGGGTAACGGGGGACCATCCATCTATCGATTCCTCTTTCTCCATTACCTCCCGTACTCATTCTGTGGATAGTCTCGTACTCCATTCAGCCAGCCATAGTCCCTCTCCCCATTTCCTTGCCTTCCTATGCTTTCCTTCGCCATGAAAGGTCGCTCTTCTTATCCCCGAGGATTCGTCTCTTTCCATCTTGTTGCTCTCCCCCTCTTCATCCATATAGGAGGTCCGTAGACTCAAGGAACATAAAATAGACCAAAGCAGATTGCGATATTGGGTGGTTGTAGTGGTAATGATAATAGAATAAAAACGCGCATACTATGCCTTTACCATGATATGCTCGCCCTCCAAATGCACGAAATGAAAATGGAAAACGAATTATTGCACCGAAGATTGGTGTCAGCCGCTCTTGGGCAGGGCAGCTATGGTGTTTCGTGCCGACTCCAAAGGCTTTACCGTGAGGTAGGTGAGGTCAAAACGCTCGTGGTCGCTGCAACACCTAGAGGATCAGACAAAGCAGAAGTGGGCTGTGCTTGTGCGCGCGTGTGGTTGCGGAAATAGAAGTCAAAGGTCTAATGGTAATAATGCAAAGGCCGTTGCATCTCGTTTTTGACCTTCTGTGCCGTTTTCTCCGATCTAGTAGTACACACATAGGAGAGAGTATCGAGGGGTTTGCTGGGTATTTGATGTGTTTAGACTTGGCACCGCGACATGGGTCGATTTAATCCATGTCCATCTCCTCGGCACCGCTATCAGAGATGCTGCCAGCGATTTCGACAGGAGCAGTAACGTCCTTGTCCTTGATGGTAGACAGCTTGGCTGCCTCGGGGGTCTTTGGCGACTCGACAGCTTCAGAGGTATCGACAGCATCGAAGTCCCCATTCATCTTGGAAGGGGTTGACTTGGCTGGGGACGGGGGCGAAGCCAAGCGGCTCGGCGACGCTGCCGTGGACAATGCAGTCGACGCCTGGGTCGCAGGTGGTTCAACGTGGTGAGAATTGGGAACGGTCGGAGAGTTGGATACCAAGTGATGGGTGAAGGCATGCAGCCTATCGCGGTCGTCGGGTGTCATGGATTCGGTACCGCAAGTCTTGGCACGATTCACCAGGTCCACGATGTCGGAATTAAGATTGTTCTGGAGTCCAATTAGCAAAAGAAAAGGCAGAATAGCCGGGGATGATATGAAAGAACCTACAATTATTTTCTCAAGGACCACATCTCCAGAGAGTGTGGCTGTCGAAGATGGCTGGGCGGCAGGGGTCCGGGACATGACCATCAAGGAGAGCGCAGCATCTTGTTCACCTCTTGTCTGACGTGCCTTCCTCTTCTCTTCGCGCTCGTTCTGTATCTTGCTAACAAAGTCCATCTTGATGCCCGAGGAGGGGAGGATGTATGTACGGCCATAGTCCGTGTTGACGGTAAAATCATAGCCGGCCACGTCCATCTGGCCCATCTCGTTGTCGGTAGCCTTCGTAGGCTTCTCTTTATCGGCGCCCTCGTCGTCGTCGTCATTGACAATCTCGACAAACCCGTGGTTCCTCGCGCCACGTGTGTAGGCCGGCTGGATGGACTCCTTTTTCTTGAGCAGACGGAATTTGTGTCCAGGGCCAATAAGCTGAGGGTTGCCGGCCATCACCTCGTCGGCATGGGCGGGGCAGACCCAGGTCTTGATGTGAGGTGGATTGCTCAGAGGGGGGTCACAGCAATCCGTGTGCCAATGCAGACCGCAGATCGGGCAAGTGCAAAGAGCACGGTTGGTCAGGCCAAAGCCTCCTCGTACAGGTCCCTGGCCACAGGCATGGCAAAATCTGTACTTGCCTTTGCGGTCCCTGATTGCATAAAAGTCGAAGTGGTCTTCGACGACATAGCCGGCCTTGGTTTTGGCCGCAGGCTTAGTCGGGGCATCCTCAAACTCGCCGTCGGGTCCTGTCTGGACGCCCTGGAAGCAATCCCTGACACTCTCCGGGAGGAAGACGCTCTTGGGGTTCTGCCTGTTTAGCTTTTCGATAAGGTGACGGAAGGGTCCTCCGGCCTTGGGCTTCTTGGGCTTCTTGAAAAGACGGGTAGGAGACTGTGCGGTGTGTTTTCTGTCCGCCGAGCAGCGATGGCAGTAAAACGGCTTCCCCTGAAGTTCCTCGTCATCTATGTCGTCCAGCGGAGGATCAAGACAGAGAAGATGAAGCGAAGTTGGACAGGAGTCGCAAAGAAGGAGCTTTCCATTGCCGCCACAGGCCCCGCAGTTGTCGTCATTTTCCTCCTCCTTCTTCCCAGCCTAGAAGCGTAGTCAGTGAACAGCGTCATTACCATGGCCAAGAGCGCTAGTACTTACAGGGTCGGGCGGGCCCAAAGGGCTGCTGTGAGGAGCATTGTGTTTGGCGATACCAGCGGCGGGACCGCCGTTCCTGTTCTTCATGGGCCTGCGTGCGGGAGTTGGAACTTGGTTAGCAGGTTGAGCATATTCAGCAATTCGTGACAGGGATGGAGGATGGGCTAGGCGGCGGCAAACGTGTGTTGAGGGTTTGAGGGACAAAAGTCAGGTGCTGCAGCGTCCCACTTGACTAGAAGGCTCTGGGCCCCTGTCTCGCCTGTCACACACTCCCTCCATTCCATCCTCTCGAGCTTGCTCGCACGCACACCCATAATCCCTCCATCATCTGTCACATCTTGGCGAGACGGCACTCGCCCGTCTAGTGATGGTACTTGTGCAGGATTTTGGGGTTGGGCGCGGGGAAATGATTGAGAAATGGGACGAGATGTGAGCACTTACGATGTCTTGGAACGTGGCCCGGTTTGTCGCTGCGGCTGTTGTTGAGAACGTCCCTTGGCAGCGAGGGATGGTGTTGCAGCCCTAGAGGTGGCCGTAGATCGAGCAGGACGTTTGAAGGGAGGTTCAAGCATGACAGCATCTTCCGCCTCCTCCTCATCGCGACCCCTCTTGAGGCTCTCGGGAGTGTTCGGTTCTTGGTCGGGTGTGGAAGACTCGCGACCGCCCACGTCTTCCTTCTCCTCGGGGTCCTGGCTAAATCGGACTGCACTGACTCCGAGACTGGACTGGTGGGTGGCGTCCTTGTTGAAATCATGTGCAGCCTGTCTACGGGCGCGATACTCTTCCTCGTCGAAGACGGGGTCCTCGACGCGAAGGACTGAGTTGACGCCGGGCTTTTTGTGCTTCTGCTTTCCCTTCGCCGTCGCCTTCTTGACAACCTTGATGTCGCGCTTCGTAGAGGGTGCTGGTGTAGCACGGCGTGACGATGAGCGAATCCCACTACTGCTGGCGTTGATGGTTGATGTGCTGGCACTGACGCTGGCACTGACGCTGGCACTGGCACGGGACCTGGGTGATGAAGGTGGTTGGGGGGAGGAAGAAGGAACGGCGGTGGTGGTGCTGGTCTTTGTCCCTTTTGTAGTAAGCGAGCCTTGTCGGCCTTTGATTGGTCCCCCCGGCTTAACACCTGTCTCGAGTGCAGCACGCTGATCACCAAACTCCTCGATGAGTTCCTCCTCCACCTCAGATGCCAGCTCCGACAGCTCTGAATCTGAATCCTGTCCCGGGTGGGATAACCCTGCCTTCATACCAGACCTGGGCGTCTTCCTCTTGGGAGTGGCCCCGGCTGTCTTTGGAGTAGTTGTTGCCCTTTGTTTCTCGGCAGGTGTTGGGGTGGTCGCCCTCGTCTCAGACTCTTCTGCTGTTGGCTTGGTATGAGGGCCAGCTGGCCGGGGAGTGTCGAAATTATTGTCGTTGGTAGATCGGAGGTGCTGAGACTTCCTTGAGGATCGAGTGGATCGACCTCTCCCAGGTGTGGCAGCAGTTGTCTTCATCGGGTCCTCTGAAGCAGCCTCGACTGCGAGTGTTGTGTGCTGATGCGTTTGCTTAGATTGAATTGACGGAGAGGTAGAAGCTGAGTCCTGCTTGTTCAGCTGCAGCTTCCTTTGCTTCTTGGACAAGGGCATCTCATCTGGCTCAGTATCGTCGTCGGCAATGTCGGAAGCCTTCTTGTCCAGGCCAGCCATTCTACGGATGTCAAAGGCAAGAAGATCCGCGTAAGGTGCCGGCTTAGCAGGAGCTCTCTCATCAATACCCTCGAAGGCAGGACCCTTCGCGCCTTCCTTCTTTAGCTTGATAACGTGCTTGGCGAACTCATGAAAATCGTCCCGATCCTGCTTCGTCTGAGGTCCCTTGGGACACATGGCAAGACGCAAGAGGTTGAGGTGATTGGGATGGACATTGCGCTCTTCCCAGAGGGTCTTGATTGCATAGGCAGTCGGATAGCGGTTGAACCTCTGGGCTTGCGCCAGAGCCCTTTCGACGAAACCACCCACCTTCTCCTCGCTGAAAGTCATCGGGTTTTCCTCAATTTCATCCTCCGCTGGCTCGACCGGCGTCTTTTTGCGCTTCGTGCCTTGGCCACGACCGCCACTCTTGACGGGCGTCCTGGCAGCAATTTTTATGGCATTTTTTGGGGTAGAGCCGCCGGTAGCTTCGGATGGCCCATTGGGGGTTGAGTGCACCTGGTTGCGAGCGGCAGTAGCTGCAAGTGCTTCGTTTGCTGCTGCTGCTGCGGCTCTCCTAGGGAGCCGGCGGGCTGGGATAGAGTGTTTAGATTGGGGCTGTTGTTGGGCATTGCCTTTTTTCTTACCGCCGGTCTTCTGACCGGGGTGGTAGGAGTGTTCCTCCTTGGTGGCCTTTTTTGATGGCATGGCTACCGCCTGTGTGGAGTCAAGATAAGAGTTTTCTGATTGTTGAGGGGAATTGAGGGTCGAGTTGTCTAGAGGAGAAGATGGGCGGATAACAGAAGATGGGGATGGAGACCGGAGAATTGTTGTAGATGCTGGTGTTGCGGGAGAAGTAGGGAGATAGGGTGAGAGTTGTTGTGGGGGGGGAGTGCTGATGGGAAGGGACGAGTTTTGAGGGGTCTTGAGGATGAGAGTCGGCGGTGTTGCTCTGTTTGGGTTCTGGTGAAGAGGCTGCAGTGACAAGTTCGCTGCAGAGGTCTTGAGGATGATTTTTCTCGCTGGTTGATTTTGTAAAGGCCTCTTGAGAAGAAGGTGAGACGGCTTTTTCTCTGGTTCTTGGGTTGATGAATTTCCGCCCCTTGGCTCCAGCCTTAACCTAGAGCGAGACGATGACCGCGTCTTTTCCGGACCACCGAGTAAACCGTCTTGTATTTTCTGTTCTTTTTCTCGCAAGATATTTTCCTCCACATCGCCGTCGCTGCCCACTTCGTCTTCATCTTCCTCATCATCCTCTGCTTCTGCCTCCGTATCGACGGCCGGCTTGGGAGTGTCTGCCGTCAACTTCTCCTCCTCGGCTACGCCAGTAGACGCTAGCGACGCTGGCGAGGTGGCGACATCTTCCAGGGGAGCAGTTGCCTTCTCTGCCAGCTTCTTGATGTGGGCCGCCTTTGGAACAGTGCCCAGGGGCAGCATGTGCTCGACGACACCCGTCCGTACCAGTCCAAAGTCCTGGAAGCTGGCCTTTGTCTGGACCGGCGGCTCGAGCCACTTAGCCATGAATTGCCTCTGTCCTTCGAGTCCTCCTGCCGCAGTCTTCTTCCCTGGATCTGCAGTGTTTCCTGACACCTGAGGACTCGAATATCGTGATCTTGACGCTCGAGTGGACGCCATGGTGCGCGACGGCGCGGCACCCCCCTTGTGTGCTCTGTAGGCTGGCCCTGAAGGTGCGATCGGTCGGGAACGGGATGGGATTTCCTGGGCCTGCGGTTAGCATCCTGGTCTCGAATCGAGGGGAATTCTCGGGTCCATACCTATATCCTCCAAAATGAACGCGTATTCCGAGACAGACTCTTGCGTGTGGCTGTCCTGGTTGATGGGAATTTTCGACGACAATCGGGGCAAGTGTGCTGCACAATCTCTGGCTGGACGGCAGCGAGATTCCCACACGGACGGACGGTCCGGGGTCTCAACAAGGGCCGGGGGGGGGGTGGGGGGTGCCACTATTGGCTAGAAAACCCCCTAATCAGCAATATTGGGCCACGCTTGCCACGCCACGTCCACTGACGCGCCAACCAAACCCAAAACCAGCCGCTAACTGCCCCCAAATTCCCGTGTCCCCAGGCCCTATCGCCTATAACCTCCTCTTGTCTCCAGGGGGCCAAGCCCGTCAAGACAGTATCACCACCTCAGGTTGCTAAACGTAACGCAATAAAACTCAAAAAAGAAAAAAAGAAAAGAAATTCACTACAGAACACAAATATGCAGGATAGATAATAAGTGCTTCCTCTTGTTTTAAATAACCCCAAAAACACAAGGCAATTACGTCCAACCTGACTCCGCCTTCCTTTGTATACATCACACGGAATAAATGATGAAGGAAGTGGTGGTGAGGGAGGATACTGACAGTCATCAATTAAATATCAATGTTAGATAAGTATTGTTTCAGTGAGAAGAAAAGCGGACTTCGAGATCACGGAAGGTACGAGTGTTTTTAACACGACAGACAGAAAGAGAATGGGTAAGGCTAAGCCTTCACTTAATGCCAACAGGAGGCAGGTATGCACAGATACAGGTCACCCATACTGCCCTGAGTGCTGTGTTCCAGGTCGACAATGAGAACCGGCCCTATATGGTTGAGTTAGCCATAGGGATGTTCTGAGGTCTGGTAAAAGGATGTTGGAAGAGTACAGTACATACCCCCCCCCCTTGGGAGCCACATGCTTCTTGCCCCACGCACAACCACGCCTCCCTATACGCCTCGTAGATCGCCAAAACAAGCCAATTATCTACCAGTCAGTAAACCAGGGCTTCTTCACACGGTCTCGAACGGATGTTGCGATGCAGTGTATCCATGAATCCTTGCTGTGTGAATCTTTCTTTGGCACTGAGAAGAGTGTCCCTTTTTTAAATTTGCCTCGACACCTTGGCCACTTCGCTGTTGCTTTCTATCTGGTCGTGCTCAGCGGAAAGGATTCCGTAAGCGTCGAAAGGAGAGAACTTGGGTCCTGCATACATGCATCAAGCAACACTAAAACCCGTGAATGCCGAATTGACACACCCTGACTGCTCTCTATGCCTTTCCACACTTCTCCAAGACTCCAGGGGCGCTCATTGTGACACGTTTGGCCCGTGAAGTCACAAAAGTTGGCCAGGATACTTTGATCATTCCTCATCAGCCTTGTCTGCCTTCTTGGCCGCCGTCTTCTTCTTCTTGTTCTTCTTGTTGCCCGTATTCCTCGCTAGCGGCCGCTCCAAAATCTTGATGATTTCTTCGTCCTCGATCTTCTTGTCAGACTTGACTTTGTCCAAGTCAAGCGCCGGGGGAGCACCGATTTTGGTGATACCATTCTTGGTAAGAGCTGTTGGAGGTGGTTAGCTGTATAACTCAAGTAGAGGTACACGTTCGAGAGATTACATACCAATGGTAGTCCAGAGACGGGCAACGGGGGAGTTGTCCTTATCGCCGACAACCTCGTACTGACGGAAAACATTTCCTCGGACACACTCTACTACCCCAGACTTGGCGTCGCGCTCATCCTCTAGTTGTCTCAAGCTGAAAGGGAAAGTGTTGAATTTCTTCTGTACCTCGGAGAGAATCTTGCGAGATGTTGGGCGCTTGAGACCGTAGGTCTGGGTAGTCCTACGGTGAAGTGTCGCACGCTGGGACATAGTTTTGACCTTGCCACTTCCCAGACTGACACCCATCTCGACACCCCAGACTTCCCCCACCTCTGGCACACCATCTCCCTTAGCTCCTTCACCAGGTGCCAGGACAATCTTCTTCTTTCCCTCGATTTCGTAGCGTTCGAATAGCCAAGAAGTTGTGCTCTCCACCAAGGTGCAACCGTATGTCTTTGTAATCTTCTCAAGAAGGGACGTTATCTGTGACTGCGTAGGGGGTTTGGCAGCGGCAGCTTTCGCCTTCTCCTCATCTGAACCAGAGGCCAGAAGTCCCGGGGGCACCATCAGTCTTAGAAGAACCTCGTTAGCGTAGTATGTGGCAAGTATCAAATCGGCTTCACGACCAGTGATTTCGTCTCCGGCATTCTCCTTGGGTCGGGCAACAACGGTATCGCAAACAATCGACCCAAAACCATCGATCTGTGCACCCAGTTGGATCTTGATTGGTTCGCCATCTTGGATCTCAACATTCGCTTCAGCTTCGTCGGAGGTCAGGGGGGTATACGGCGTGACGAAAGATGATGGAGAGACGGTAGTCGGGTGAGCGAAGCCTGCGAAGGGGTGATTAGCCATGGGAAATCGGAATAATAAGGTTCTAGGTCTAGCAGGTACTAACCCTTCTGGATCTTCTTTCCACGATATACCTTGCCAACCTCCTCTTCAATGAGCTTGTCGCCTTGCTCGCAGATGGACGCAATTTTTGCGCCTGGCACGCATAGCTCTGAGACAGCTGCCAACACCTTCTCCGAGATTTGAGCAGCTGTTTTGTACTTGGTAAGAGTGTCAGGGTTATTGAGAGTGTAGTCTGAGAGAGGCCCCAAGAATCGGTTAGTACGAGTAGGAGTTCAAACATGCCATGGAAGCAAGAAGTTCCCGGGTAAGTAGGCAGGCAACGTGGGATTGATATTGTGGTCTCCCTCGAGGACTAGTTCTACATGTTGGAATACACTGGTGTAGGCAGCGCACGAGGGTGGGGCTCTTGGGCAGTGACCTACCGATTTCCTTGGGTTCTTCAGCCATTATGACTTGTATTTCGGGTATCAAGGTGTAAGATGGTGTTGATATCTGAAGAATATATAAATTTACGAGAAAGACCTGATCTTTAGCTGTATAGGAGCAAAAGAGTGAACTGTGAAAATTGAAGAGTAGCCTTGAAAGCTGTTGCCAGATTTTGAAAGCGGGGTGATTCACAGTTGTGTGCCGCAAGGGTCTGATCAAACTGGAATGTGATGTACACAGTACAGGGCGGAAGGAGGGGCGAAGAAGCCATAGCATATGACTGGTCACTGGTGGCTTCTGCAGTGGGTGGTCGGCTTCAAAAAAATAGTTGCTGGGGGCGTGTGAAGGTAGTCAGTCTCGTAGGGTGGCGGTAGAAGCGCGCTTCTTACCGCACGTACTCGATGCTCAATGCGCTCATTAATAACATATTTGTGGGTCGCTTCGACTTAACCTAGAAAATCATCCACCAGAATAACATAGTGGTAATTAATAATGTATCTAGGGAAGCATTGGTACTTATCTTTATCATTATATAGAAATTAAAGCCAAAGCAATTTCATAGTATTTATTCCAAGAACCTCTGAGACGCCGACTGAACGGGTTAATTAGTAAGCTCGGAAGCCGGACAAACACATAATCCAGTTCTCTTCGCGCCTCAGGCTCCGAGTCGGGCTCCGGGAATCCAGCCAACCACCATCGAGTCGCAGCAGGGAGACAACAGGGCGAATTCAAAGACTCGCAGCCAAAGCACCACCACACGCTGCCGAAAAAAGTCATCATCTCTGATTGTTGAAAACGAAGCAGCCTCATTAGCCTTCTTACTGGTCATTCTATTAGCACAACCCCTTGTATGTTATACATCATTCCCTTGTACCCTTGATTAATTCTATCGCCACAGGCGCCAAACTCTCCTTTCGACAAGATTTAACCCAAAGCCTACCTCAGTTCATTCATCCCCTATTCGCGACGCCAGCGCGGATCCGGCCCGCAAACATGGCTGCTCCCCAGCCGGCGACCACTACAACTCCCACCCCGACCGAAATGGCCAATTCGAATGCCGACCAGGCAGTACCAGCAGCTTCTTCGGCTTCATCATCGTCTTCCTCATCGTCAAACAAGAAAGTCCCAGCGAACCCGACACATGAGATAACCGCCGAGGGGAAGGAGCGATACCAGCAGTTTCTCATAGACCAGGCCGTCACCCGGGACTGGTATCATTATGCCTCACTAAGAGATGCCCAGGACCGAACAGAATCAAAAATAAAGGCCCAACACATCAAGATCCAGGAATTCAAGTCGGTCCAAAGCAACCAACGGGTGTTTGATCGTAACAGGCTCTATGGACAGGGTTACAATGGATTCGGAAATGGACACACTGATCTGGGCGTGGCGGACTCCCGGATACTCTACCCGGAAGCGAAGGCGCGGCCAGGAAAGCGAACAGCTCCGCCACTAAAGTGGTCAAGGAAAGATCTCAAGGAACAGGCTGAGCAACACGAAGAACTGGTTCCTATACGATTAGACGTTGACTGGGACAAGTACAAACTGCGCGACACCTTCACATGGAACCTTCACGATCGCGTAATCCCCGTCGAAGTGTTTGCCGCCCAGCTGGTTGAAGACATGGGAATAAAACATCCAGCTGCGCAGCCTGTCTATGACCAAGTTGTACACCAGATCCACGAGCAGATCGGGGACTTCTACCCTTTCGCCTTCAGTGCCGAAGATGCCCTCGACCCAGAACTGCCATACTCGGCATACAAGAATGACGAAATGAGGATATTGATCAAGCTCAATATCACGATCGGTGCACACACATTAGTGGACCAGTTTGAGTGGGACATCAACAACATAGATAACGAGCCCGAGAAATTTGCGACCGTCATGGCGGAGGAGCTTTCGTTGTCGGGAGAGTTCAAGACTGCGATTGCCCACTGCATTCGTGAGCAGTCTCAGCTCTTCACCAAGAGCTTGTACACAATAGGCCATCCCTTTGACGGAAGGCCGATAGAAGACCCAGACTTACTCCAAGCGATGCTGCCATCGCCACTACCTTCAGTCTTCCGTCCTCAGCAACATGCCAAAGAGTATGGTCCGTTCCTCTACGAGCTTAGCGATGCAGACCTAGAACGTAACGAAGTGATCTTCTCTCGCGAGCAGAGACGCCAGAAGCGTTCCGTTAATCGCCGTGGAGGACCCGTGCTCCCCGACCTGAAAGAGAGGCAGCGCACCATCCGTACCCTTATTGTGTCATCTGTACTACCTGGAGCTGCAACAGGCATCGAAGATAGCAGGCTATTCAAGGGTGTTGCTGGTGCTGCGGCAGTTACTGGAAGGAGAGGCCGTGCTGCTCGTGATGGGGAGATCTCCGACTCAGAGGATAGTGATGACTCGATGCCTGATTCCCCAGCCATGTCACAGCTTCAAGGCACTGCTAGGACAAGAGGCATGAGAGGTGCCGCATCAGTTGCACACCAGAGGATGGCACACTTCGGCCGCTCGGAGACCCCAGAAGCAAGCTCTGTACATCACCACGAACCCAGGACTGCGAGAAGACATGGGCGTGAGAGGGAAGATACCGAGGAGCCAGCACATCTGTGGGTAACCCTCAAAATTCCAAAGGAAAGGCTAAAGAGGGTATTACGCGATCAACGGGGCAGAAGGGCTTTATCAAGGTCGGAGACACCCGCAAGAACACCAAGCGTAGCTCCCGGCTCGATGGGTCCGCCCTCTACACCTGGTCGATCGGTTGCTGCTGCCGCTGCCGCTGCGACTCCCAAATCCACTCCTGCGGTCCTTCCTCCAGCTATCCAAAATCCTGGGCGCTTACCAGCCCCTCCTCCTCCACCACCAGGCCAACCCATGCCAACACCTGTAAGTTCTCTTCTATCTATTTTCCTAGTATCACGAATGATTCAGTATGCTAACATCTCTAGCAGCCACCTCCTCCCAAATGGCTCGCTGACTGCTTGCGCGACATGCTAAAATCATGGCCCGATGACAACTTTGAAGGTACCATGAAATACTGCGCTGTCGACATCGACAAGGACCAAGTTGTTTCTGAAGTGCCGAACCCGTTGCCCAAGAACATCTCTTACATGTTCATTCCACGGATACGATGTCACGACTGTCCCGGAAAGCTCTATAACCCCGGACCTGGTCTTACCATAGAAAAGTTTCGGGTGCATCTGACGAACAATCGCCATCGCCAGAAGGTCACTATGCGAGTTGGCGAGAGAGAAGGCAGCGAAGCAGGTGATGGCGACGGTGGGTGGGGACAGGGTGGGGATGTCAAGCCAACGCCAGAAAGAGCCCCAGCTGCGCAATCGTCATAGAACAATGATGGCGCTTTAGGATATCTCGGGCGTGAGGGAAACCAACCTCGGCAGGACAAAGAGCCTAGGAGGGGTCTGCTGAATCTGAGTTTCAATGAGGCACGGAAGTCGGGAACTTTCGGCGATTCTGCTCGAGGCACTAATCGCCGTCTTGTTGGGTTGACTTCTAGTCCTTCAAAACAGGGCAGGTATTCCCTCCGCCGTCGTATCATCTCCCCAGAGAAGGAGCATCCCAAAACAAAAATAGGGCTTAACAGCGGCCGGGTCAGAGAAAAGACACTAAGGGTAACACTCGAGGCGGGTAGTTTGGTCCCTGACATGGCAAGTCTAGGTCATGACGGGAGTGAAGATGATGCGGAGGGGGACGAGGAAGACTATGTCATCGGAACTCCGCTGCCCCTTCCGATACATTCGACAACATCGCCGTTCTTGTTTGACCCCTACCAGCGAGCAGGACCGCCTCCTTTCGCTCCGCCTCAGAACATTGGCATTTCCAGTGTACAAAATAATACACGAGACCCTGTTAACCCACAACCCAGTCACAACCCCTGGCTACCGTTTCCTATATCTATGCAGCCAGGGGCACTCACTTTCAGCGAGACTGATCCGACGCCCATTCCGCTTTCATCGATCCAGCTCGCAGAAATAGCACCTGTCTCACGCCACGAGAGAGCTATGACAGCATTTGATCATAGAGGAAATATCGAGAACCAGATAGGCTTCCGGCGAACAAGCCAGTCCTTTTGTCGTCAGCAGCAGGAGCAAGCATCTCTCCCTCGACGACCTCGACGACCACTGTTTAGCAGACGAACCCCTGCTTCCACGCAAACTGCACCCAGTCCTATCACGGCCAACATACTTCCAGATCGATTCGGCAAGTGGGGCAGTAAGTCTTCGCTCCAGCCGATACACCACAGCTACCAGCCCATTCAACCTAGTCTTGCCGTTCGTCTTCCTAATGTTAGCCCAGTACTGCAGTCGGACCGACGAAGCTATCCTAGTAGCTTTGGTCGAGGGATTTCTCCCTTGCCCTCTTTCCAGGGAAACAGCAACGACCCTATCTCGGACACTGAGAATTTAGGAGGAAATATCCGTCGCAGAGAAGGACCTCTTCATGGCTCTATGGATCACAACACCCCAACTCCCCGTCTTCGAAATAATATGTCCGCTAGCGGCTCGACTGCTCTGATCCCAACGAAGTCCACTGCAACAAATACACCGTCAACTCGTCCTGGAAGTGGTTATAGTAGTCGACGTACTGCCACAGCCATCACTCATCCGACAGAACCCAAGGGCAATGACAGGTACTCACTAAGAAGCAGGGCCATTATCAATACATCTTCGTCCCCTATAGGGGAGGACCAGCCTCAGATGAACACAAGAAGTGGACGGAAGCGCAAGAGACGGATGCTGGATCTTTGATTGCTCTCCTAACTTGATCAGAAGTTGACTTCTCGAACTTTCTCGCTTTACTTCCCAGGTCTTGTCGAGGAGGATGCTTTTCCTGTATATCCGAGCAGGAAAAACCTCAACATTCAAGACTCCACACCATGGCGAGCGTTGAATACTGCCGGGGGATAGGCATCGATGGCACCAACTACATCTTATCGGGATAGGAGTCAGGCGCTCCGTACTTTTCTTTCCTCCTCGCACTGCATTTTTACAATGTACAGAATAGCTTGACCAAGGTTGACAGGTTGCTTATAGTTGTGGAATTTGTCTTTTCCTTTTCTTTCTTTCTTGTTTTTGTTATACCATGTCGCGTTGAACGGAGTTCTTCGTATACACCAAGGGGAAGCGGATCAACGTCATTTCCGTAGTTACATTTAAAAACTAACTATCTAGTACTTGTAGCAACCCAATCTGAGGAAGTTGTGGTTAATCCCAATGTGTTTTCGTGCTACTAATCAATATCCCAAGTTTTGATAGGGAGAGGAATAAATTATTATATCTACACGCATAGTTATCCATTGTGCTCTAGAGCTGGGTGACGTAAGTCAGACTCGCTATTGAATAACATCTATGGAAACATTAGAATAGCAAAGAACATCCTGACGGTGTGAGAATTCATATACGATCTATTGACCACAGCTTCTATATTCCTTCGCTTGCCCGGTTACACACCAAAGACATACATCCAGCCATGGAGGTATCTGAGCGACTAGTACTATCACGTATCACTAGTAAGTCAATCTTGTAAATTTCATGTTTGTGCTGCCAACTCACAATAGTGCCACGGCTGTGCAATAATATAGACCGCCAAAGCTTGCCTTTGATGTAGGTACGTATGCTGCCAGAACACGGATCTTTGGTCGTCGGAGCTCTGAGCACTCGACCGAAAACAATAAGCAATCCAAAACCTGGAGAAGCTCGAAGCTTGTTTGGGGTGTACAACAATATATGTATGAGACATTCCCACCGCCTCCGTTGAGCCTCCGTCACGACTCAGACCCATGGGGGGCGGTGAGTTTCGAAGCGGAAATTTTTGCTATGTCGTGATAACGCAGTTTTTCATTGTGGACTCGGGACTGTGATACAGAATGCAAGTTACCTCTGCATGGTATCGAAATCATCAGGGAGATTCCTATCTAGCTGTATGTATGTATGTATGAGAAGGCCATATACACTCAAGGATACTCGGAAGAAGCAAGAAAGGCTTGAAGGCTTGATGGTAGGATGGAGAGAGAAGAGGCCGGTCACCGCTCGTGGCTGATATATTAAATTGAACAACAATTATCCTTGTTGCTTCTTCCGACCTACTTATTCTTGTCGTATCAAGGTTAAGTATTTGTATCTCTCCATTAGCTGTACCCCTAGGTGGTTTGATATGAATAGGCCAGAATGTAGAACAATAAAGAAAGACAGATATTGTGAATCTAATACACGTTGTCCGAGAAATTGGGTGAGACCAGACGAGAAGGTTTTTTTTTGGCGGGGGGGTTCCATATTTTCAGATGGTGCTAAACGAGGCATAGCTCTCGGATTTTTTTTAATATCTTTATTGGCTCCAGTGACTCGAGAGTCGTAGAAGAACCACACAAACAAACCACAAGGGCAATGGAAAGCACATATAATTAAATGCACCAGTATTAAAGATCACCGAGCAAGAGGCTCTCGCGTAGGCTATGACTGCCGAAAAAAGTGATTCACCTGGGCGGCCGTAGGAAAGAGAAAAGTTAAAACCCCTCGGGGTCTAGGCCGAACTGCTCGAGCACAGTCATCCAAATCACGATGACGGTTTCCACAGGCTTGCAGTGAGAGAGAGACTCGCGGTCCTCGAGGAAGCTGGTGGCCGAGCGTAAGTGCTTGCAGTATGAACAGCAGATACCGTTAGCCGCACTTGCTCAGATAGGAAACGTGCACACACAGGGCACCAAATGTTTGCTCAGCAACTCGATTACGGTGGCGATCTCCCCAGTCTAAGGTGTGTGTAAAGCACCACCCACAGCTTGATGGGCAGTTCTTTCCCCGCATACCACGCCGATTTCGTTTTTGCCTCGGTGGCTGTGGTGGGTGCAGTGTAGTGTTTCATGATCTTTTGGGGTGGATGATCACCAGAGCTTCAGCAGCTGCCCGTTTTGGTTGTCTAATACTACGTAGTACGTATAAGAACCGCGGAGAAACAGCGTACTTGAAAGAAAAACTTTCACCTTGTTGGCCCGTTTTGACGAGAGATTGAAGTTCGCCGAACAGAAGGTGTCAACTACCCGCCCATGCAAGCTTTGATCCACGAACGGGGCAATTGAAAATCTCGCCGGTCGTTATGATGATGAAGTTCACCACCCTCGGTACGCCCGAGGTGTATGTAAAGCTTAACGTTGAATCTATGTGCATACATAGTATGGCCTACGTAGCCGCCTCGGTCAAAGGTGAAACAAGAAGTGGCGTCGAGGGGACGCCTATCGGATGAGCTGAGAGAACACCCTCGGCGGCACTGGCAAAGGTATGGGTGGTACGGTAATGCGGGCAGCCCCCCGCGCTTCACCCGTGCCCTCGGTACACCTTAACACCTCGGCGCACGAATGATCAACCGACCCATCCGTCCTAGCATAGTAGCCTCCGCCGTCTGGAAACAGACGGAATAATGATGGTGTTGCAAGAAAACTCCGGAGGGTTTTTTTGGTGATTGAGGGAAATGGCAGTGCTATGGGATGTGTATCAGCAATCGAAAGTTTACGCCATCAAGCTTATGAAGGGGTTGTTGCTTGTGTTTTGGAGAGTTTTGGAGTTTGGAGATACGATACTTCATATCGCGATCCTGCTCATTTAGGGCTCTAACGTTGACGTGCTGTATGTACGGGCCCCACGTACGGGAATGTGTACCGGTGCGCATCAACACCACATATGGAGACTTGGGCCTCCTCCTCGAGTCCTCCACCGGACCAACACTCCACTCATCCACTCCGCTCTGCCGCGAGACCGAAGAAGTGTCGTCAGCAAGTCAACGGGAATACACAAATAAGGGACGAAAAAGGTGGGTGTGAGTTGTATTCTTATGTTTCGTTTCGTTTCCTGTTTCACGGTCGAATGATAGGACGCGACATGGCAACGGGGACTGACCATCCTATAAAAAAAAAAAAAAAAAAACCTGCCTACCTGCCGTCGCAACGTGCCGATGCAACGATAATCCCCAAGCTTCTTTCTTACTGCCCAGGGTAGGGTGACGATGCATATGGAGTGGTGGTGACAGGAATAGGTAAGCTTAGCTTTGGTGTGTTCAAGTTTCACGCCATGCCACGCCACGCCATGCCATGCCTACAGTAGGGGCGCGCGTGAGAAGAAAAAGGGTTCCGCCACTGCAGCCTGTCGAAACTGTTTGCTGCATACACACATGATAGCGAGCGAAGTGTGGGCGAAACCTTATTCAATCGATGGGGACAGCACGCGTGGGTGTGGAGTTCAAGTCCCGATGTTTCGACTCTTTTGTCGTCGTACAGCTTTTCCCTATACGAGTGAGGATTGGTGGCTCTACTCAAGTTGTCAGGGGAAACCCGGATGAGCCAAATATCCATCGTAATCTTTTTATTTCTTTTTATTGCTTCCCGAGTCTTGCTTTCCTTGCTGATTTCCCCAATGGGGAAACTGCAACAAAGTCCTGCCGCACCGTATAATCTCGTCGGATTCGCGGCAGGGCAGCCATCATCATGGGGGTTATTTTTATCTCACGCCTGCCCTACCCGCAAGCGACAGCGGCGGGCTTGATTGCTTGCTTCTCGTCATCACGCACTCCCCAGTACGGACACTCGTCGCCGTACCATTTGTGTAAATTAATTTGGGAATCACCATGCAAATGGTGATACCCTGTCTCCGAGTGGCTGTGGGCGGGTGTGGGTTGTGCTGAGATTACCTATTTTCATGCTTTACAGCACAGGGAATATCATGGGCGGTTGGTTGTACGGCTGTTACGGTAGCTGGTAGCACAATTCAGGTAGGGCTATCCACAGACCACGATCGGGTAAATGCATAATTGGATTTTGTGTGAATTGGGTAAGTGATGATGCTATGGATACAAATGCCACGGGATCTATCTCGAGGCTTGTTCGCGCACGCATGAAGATGCCATTTTAAAAAAGGCGCCAAGGGAAGACGAAGATACGATAAGCATAACCGAGGATATAATGCACACCCATATAGAGATCAAAGCAAAGACTGGATACGTACTTGCTATGCAAGGATAGGTATGGGGCGGAAGTGCCATCTGAAAATTGATCATCATGCGAGAGAAGCTGTTAAAGTGAGGCTGTCGCCAAGTCGGAAAATGGATTCATCCATCACACTAGACTCGTCTATCCAAGAATGTTTCCACATACAAACAAAAAAAAAACTAGGCACTTTGTACGGGATGTTAGGTAGCTAGGACGGGAAAACGGGTTGCGATGCGAATGATGCTATTCGTCGCTTCATCTATGGGAGACACTCTCGAGCGATAGCCTGCCTTGTGCTTTGTCTATAGCACATTTCTATTCGTGGATTTCAGGGTTTGGGGGGCGGCCAGCAGAGGGATCGCTCGCTCTCGCCCGGACAGTCGAGATGAGACTGGAAGCACGTTAGTCAGTCACGATATTGATGGTAAAAAGTGCCATAATATTGTGCTGTGATGATGCCGATGATTGTGCCAAGAGTAGGTAGATGTCCCGTCCCATAGGGGCTCATGGGGATTCATTCCGCATAGGACCAGGGAGTGAACTCTGAAGCAGTGAAGCTTTTCTTCATAGATATATGGCTCTACGTGGAGACGATTGTTGGCATGTATATTTACAGTTATACTCTTCGTTGCTGCAGCATATCTGGCGTTAGAGCCATATGTTGTATCTGAAAGACGCTGATTTCTGTGCTGTCCTGGTGTCTCAGGCTCTCAGCAGCACATCGAGGTAAGGATATGGGGGCGAAATGCAAGCAAAACAGAATGAGTGGAAATATCTAGATCCTTGAATCCTTACCGGACACCTTTCCCGCCCCGCCGCCGCCGTTCCGCCCCCTCACTCGCTGCTCTCGAGCCTACCGCACGATGTGCTGGTATTACGGTTTCTCATATTTCCCAACTGGACTGATTGAAGGCCAAAACCAGTCTATTCCATGGGGAACAGACCGATCCTCTAATGGGGCTCGGAGGAAGCTGAGAATATGAGACTTATTGTTATCGCTAGGTATGAACACCACACGCCACACGCGGAGGGTTCCATCCCTAATTGTTTGGAGTGGGCGTTTCTGCTCGGCGGCTCAGCAGTGTGATAGAGATTGGGAGTGAGAGTGAGGTTTGGGATTTGAGATCGATGATTCAGATATAATAGAATAAGGGGACCTTCAACAATCCCTCGAGGATAGGTACCTACTGTAGGTAGGCACCCTAATATCCCGAGCTGAGGTTCGGTAGTATTGGCGCTGACGAGAGGGATGGACAATTAAATGCTCATCGCCCAGAGCGATTCGATATCTATAGTCTCGTGTCTCGTATTCCTGCCTTTTGTTGGTGATAGCAAGGAAGGGTATTTCCGGATCGAAACTGGCAAGGCTGGGCAATTCCAAGCAATGCTTTGCTGGCATTCTAGAATCCTCAAACGACAAATCCGCCCCAAACCCGGAATAGAGTGGCTGATGCTATCACAAGCATCTTGTCGGTTGTTGCAGACCGCTCACCGGATTGGATTGCGCAAGCTTGAAGATGGGATGAAAGCTAGCAGAGCCAATGTTTACAATAGGGGGGAGGCCACTTGGTGGCGAGGCTTTCAATGGATCTCCATTTATCCAAAAAAGAAAAAAGTTTGAAGGTACAGTGGGGTAACATTAAAAACGGATACTTTTTTTTTTCCCCCTCTCAACACCAACAACCAACATCACGGCCACT